>JBBMJY010000014.1:9963976-10009639 GCA_037833715.1 Toxotes lorentzi | reverse complement strand
TGTGTGTGTGTGTGTGTGTGTGTGTGTGTGTGTGTGTGTGTGTGTGTGTGTGTGTGTGTGTGTGTGTGTGTGCAACCTTGCCAACAAGTGTACGATGCCTGTATCCTCAACAAAGAACAAAGAAAAGTGGAATTCCACAGAAGTGGGTCAAAATGTGGTCATGCAGCTTCACAGGTTGGTTATGATGGAAATGGCCATGTATTTAAGCAAGTGGAGCATATGATGTGGTTGTGTGTGTATATATGAGTGTGCATGTATATGGAAGATCAAACGTGGGAATGAGCCGATTTATTCCAATTAAATTTGGAGTCTTTTGTTTTCAGTCTCTCTTTGTATTGTGCTGCCGTTTTGACTTTTCAAACCCATTAGTGAACTACTTTCTCACCAGAGGGGAAATGCTCGAGTGCGGGCAGTTGGCAGAGCAGCAGTGATGGATGCTGCAGGGATACATGGTGCAGGCGATGAGAAAAGCTCCTTTGAGTTGAGCTTTAGCCAAGTCACGTGAAGAGACTGAGAGAAAGAGAGGGAGAGGTCAGGATGGGAGGGAGACAAATGGCAGGTGATCAAGGATCAGGCGAACACTTACTTATGTAATATATGCGTTTTGAAAATTTTGTCTAAAAATGTAAAAAGTTTTGCAGTTAAGTTTTGAAAGGTCTTAGCTTTGGTTCTTAATAAGTATTCCCTTATGAAACAGGTTAAATTGTCAGTGGTGACACTTTTTTATTGCTTTTGTGTGATTTTGTGTAAAATTGTAGCAGTCTGCCAGTGTGTGTATGTCGCATACAAGTGTTTGCGAATTCCTGCATGGGGTAAATGAGGGTAAGCACAGTTAACTTCATTAGCCTTCAGCGACATATGTTCAACGGTGACGCCGCCCTCATCTCATCCATCAGCACAACGCAGCACAGGCTGAGATATTAAAGATACCTGTACTGAAACATACACAACCTCTCACTGCAGCAGTGTTTTCCCTCCACAGAGTTAAAAACAGGGGAAATTTCCTCTTCAAAATGTCACTTTTTTTTACTTTTGATGCTTTAAGTACATTTTGCTGTTAATACTTTTTGAGTATACTGTATTTTTACCTCTACCTAAGTAAAGGATTTGAATACTGCCTTTATCACTGATGTTAAAACAAAGTCCATGTGCTACACACACACACACACACGTCCCGTTTCTCTGTCATCACTCTCAAGCGCTGTGGTCTCTCCTCCCTCAGTCCCTCTCTAACTGCCTCTTCTTTAATGTCTGTCCGGGTCCCTGAGAGCCTGTATGTCTGTAGTTGCTGTCACAGGCCATTGTGCCACACACAAAGAGTCCAAGTCCACTCTAATTCTGGGTCCATTCATAAAAAGCATCGGTGCGTGAACCAGGCTCTCCCTCCGGTCCCGGGGACCCCCAGAGATCGGCCCTCTGCGAGTGATAGGAGAGACATTGATCAAAAGCTAGTCAGACAAGACGAAGAGTAAAAGGCGGACCGGGTGGGTGGGCAGGAGTATGTTTTGTTACAATGACTGAGGACATGGGCTGGGAAAGGTTTCTCTCAGCTATTTTCCTTTTTTAGACTTAGTATAATCCCTTTTTTGCTACAACAAGCTTTTTGTCAATGCGAGTTTCACGGCAATTAATGAGCAGAAATTATACATTCATGAGAAGAATCCATATATTTGTCTTAAATACTGTTTAGTCAAAAGTATTACAATGCATTATATTTGAAAATGGTGTTTAAAAGGACTTGATAAAAGAGAAGGAGCTGTAGTATTGGTTGGTACTGCTACATGTTCATTTGGATGAAGCCAAATTTGTGTCCCTTCTTCTCTCTGCAGAGATGACGCTCCTGTCAACACAACCCAAACCCCTGGACTTTACCCCAACGTTGGACTCTACCCCCACCGCTGGCACGGGCACCACCGAAGACCCGGAGCTGAGGATGCTGGAGAAGAGATCGAAGGTCATCGAGGAGCTACTGCAGACGGAGAAGGACTACATCAAAGACCTGCAGATGTGTGTCATGGAAATCATCGAGCCGCTGCGGCTGAAGCAGGTAAAAATACCTGAACTTTGCACAGTTCAAGATCTGTTTATCAGTTAACAGCACAGAGGAGGGACTTTGTTTTGTTGTTGTTTTGACTCTTTCTATCTTCCTTTCCTGAAGGTGAAGAACATGGACTTTGAAGGGCTCTTTGGCAACATCAGCTCTGTGATCGACTTGTCACAGCGCCTGTTTGATACACTGCAGCAGACAGACTCTATTGGTGAGGAGCCAGTTTTCAAAAGACTTGTGTCATACGAAGTTATTGTTTTACCAAGAGTCCAATCAGACAGCTTCTCTCAGTTTGCTGTGCTTTGTAACATATTTGCGTTCCAACGATAAACTGTCATGTGGTCAGATTTTAGTGGCTGAATAAGACTTTGAGCGCATTTTGAAAATAGCCGCCATTAGAAGAAGTAAAAGTGAAAGGATGATAATGTGAAGTAATGAGTGATGACTCAATGATTTATTGATGTGTCCAGTAGAAAGATGGGGAAAAAAATCAATAATCACATATGTTTTTTTAATTCTTAGGTTACATGGGTTTTAACCCCCAAACAATTCTGATTTCTGTCTTAATGGACCCAACTTTTTGGTTTGTCATAAAAAAAAAAGAATCTTTTGTCCTTTCCTGTTTAAACAAACACACGGCCTTATGTTTGTGCACCCCGTCCTCCCAGGAAAGGTATTTCTGGACTTCAAAACCGAGCTGGAGGAGGTTTACAAGATCTACTGCCAGAACCATGATGATGCCATCTCTCTGCTGGAGACCTACGAGAAAGACGAAAACATCCAGCAGCACGTCTTGGAGTGTCTGGAGCGACTGAGGTGAGTCCCCGAAAACCAAAAAAAAAAAAGTCTGAAAAGGTTCACTCACTAGTTTTAGTTCTAGAGTTCAGCTTTGACCTGTTTGTTTGAAGTTGAAGTTTAAAAAAACCTTTGCATGTGAGTGATCAAATATGTGCATGTTCGTGTGTATGAGCATGAAAACAAGAGTGGCAACTAATTCAAAGTTTGAGTTATACATTAACTGTAAAAAGCTCATCAATGTTGCATTGTTTGAGGTTAGTCAGTGAAAGCAAAGAGAAATGTATTGTTACAGCGTGTCACATGGCACCCTTTCAAAATATAACTGGATATACACATTTTGGACTGTAGTAATTTTTTCCATTTTAGGCATTTGGATTTTCTGTCATCCCAGTTTATATTCTGAAAAAGCCATGTTGTTTACGGAGCTCAAGGCAACTGTACTGGTTTCCTGTCACTTGCAATTCATTCATGACAGGTTTTTCTTTTTTAGCAGACTTTGAACTTTGATGTGTGGGCAAGTTATGAGAGGGAAGTAAAGCAAATTAAATCTTTAAACAGAAGAAATATGTTTTGGGTCTGGATCATATTCTGTACCGTAACCTGCCTCCTGCTCTGTACATGCTCTGTCTCGTAATGTTTCTGTAGCTCAGAAATGTGGAGCAGTTAAAGAATGTGCCCTGCCTGGTTTCACCTGTCTAGTTTCACCATTGGTGACTCAAACACTTGCGTTAATGCTGTTGCGTTTCTGTAAAATATGGTCACGAATCTGTGTTTGAAGATAAATACAGGTTTGTTAGACCGGAAGCTTTAGGGGAAAAAAGGGCGGTGGTTCCAAGAACAATTCTGTGTAAACAAAAAGAAAAGGAGAATTTACAGCTCTCTGACACACTGACAGTCCTTTGTTGTCGCTTTTTTTTCTGTTGAGATACAGTTTTTCTAGTCATTTTGTAAATTTGTAAAGTTGGCAGCCTCACTAGGGTCATAAAAGTCTTTTCTGCAGTGTGTGTGCGCGTGTGTTGCAACCTATTCAGCTTTGAAAAGGTCATGTGCTCTGTCACCTTCTAGAAACTACGTGCTTTACTGCCACTCTGGGCCTCTGTCCAGGTTTAAGAGAACAACTCAACCATAACAACCATGTGTCCAAGTGAAATTCTGAGGATTTAGTGGATCATGGCAACATGTCCTTTTAGATTTTTTTTTTTTTTTTCTCAGTTCTTCAGAATTTTAAGATTTCATGAAAGTTGTGCTCAGGTCATGGGTTTATAAATCCTGTTTCTGTTATCTTTCTATCCCTTTTCCATTCTTCCCCTCAACAGGGCCATATATCGAGAGTGGTAAGTCTCCGTAACGAGGGCTGTCATGATTTCCAGCATGAGAATCATTTTGACCGCATGCCTTTTGCTCACTAACCCCCATGGAAATGACCTCTGTGTGTGTGTGTGTGTCTTTACCACGTGTGATAGCTAAAAACCAAAGTGTGCTGAGTGTGGAAGGCTTTAAAACATTTGTGCTGGTCTTTATTGGGACATTTAATATTCCTTCCGTGGATTGAGATGTGGACCCATTCATATTCTGTCGTTTGTGTCTGCATGTGCATGTGTGTATTGTGTACTGTTGTTGTGAAGAGAAATATTCAACATATCCATGAATATTTTCCCTTTCTGTCATGAATAAGCAAAGTCATTGTTGATCCTAGGAAACATATTTAATGCCACCTAGTGGACTAAGACAGCAACAGCAGTTTATAGCAGCAGGTGTAGTCAACGTTCTTTGTCGGGTTTTCCTTAAATTGGCAAACAAGATGCCATAAATGGAACACTGCTTTGGTTTCCTTATTTTACCCATAGCAAAAAATCGTCTTGTAATAGGAAACTATTTTTCTTTCAGATTAGATTTATTGAATTTCATGCATCAAATCACATTTTGGCTCTGAATAACCAAATTATAGAGTTGAATGTTTTTTTCAGTTGTTAAATGAAGTTGCTCAGGTTTGTTGTTAAGCTGTGTGAGCTGTTTGTCCTCTAGATTGCATTAAAACTAAGCAAATCAATATTGTTGAACATATTGTGCCTTCCCTGTTCTGTATTATCTCCCAAAAACTCTATTTTTCATCATCAGTATATGCATATATACATATGCATATGTGATGATGTTGCATTATCATTGGATCGCATAATCCACATGATACAAAGACAAGTTACATGAACATGGGAAGAAACCTTAGGAATAACTGTGGCAGCAACGCTGACTGTGTGAGAGACTCTAATTCTTAGTATATTCTCATGTTTTCTTTCAGCCTAACTCTTTCTGCTGTCTCCAACTCGCTTTCAGGGGTAAAACAAATTACATCAACCTCGGCTCTTTCCTGATCAAGCCGGTGCAGCGGGTGATGCGTTACCCGCTGTTGCTGATGGAGCTGCTGGGGGCCACACCGGAGAGCCACCACGATCGGCCCCAGCTGACTGAGGCTCTACAAGCCGTCAAAGAGATCAACGTAAACATCAACGAATACAAGCGCAGGAAGGACCTCGGTAAAAATCCCTTCTGATCTTGCTGTTTTTCCGTTGTGTACAAAATGCGTGACCCTACATCATAGCTCAGATGCAGTTCTGGCAGCCTCAGTCAGGTTTTTTCAGTATAAAGACTGGGTTTCCTGTCTCACGTTTTCCCTTTGCAGTGGTGAAGTACAGGAAGGGGGATGAGGACACATTCATTGACAAGATCTCTAAGCTGAGTATGCACTCCATTATCAAAAAATCCAACCGAGTCAGCAGCCATCTCAAGCACCTCACAGGAATTTCACCCCAGGTACGTCACTCCTCCGAGCTAAGGTCTTAACCCAAGTGAAATTTCAGTTCAGGGTTAAGAGAAGACTACCTGAGCTTTGTAACAGATAACATGTCGGCTCTAACCTCTGTCTTCGTCTTCTGTCTTTTTCCCCAGATTAAAGATGAGGCATTTGACGAGGCAGAGAAGAAGTTCAGGCTGCAGGAGAGACTGATCAAGTCTTTTATCAGGGACATTTCCTTGTACCTGCAACATATCAGGGTAGGAGCCCATTACCACAATCACAGAAAAACTCTAACAACTCTCTTTGATACATTTTGCATTGTGACTGATTATAAAATACATTTGTTCAGGAATCAGCATCCGTGAAGGTCTTGGCAGCCATCAGTTTCTGTGACATCTACACAGAGCGCAATGCGCTGGACCCCGAGCTCTTCCAGAGAGCTCACCGCTGCATCAGCGACAAACAGTTTACACAATTTGTAAGTCCCCGTCTTCTGTTTAGACTCACTTAGTTGCTGTGATTGTGCATTAGGAATAACCTCTGATCACATCAAATTGTCTGTCAACTCCCTCCCCTCGTCATCTGAGCAGAAGGAGCGCACAGAGGCCTTAGTCATCAACCCGCTCACCCAGCTCCTCCTCATGTTCGCTGGGCCACACAAACTCATCCAAAAGCGCTTTGACAAGCTGCTGGACTACGACAACTGCAAGGAGCGTTCCGACCGCCTCAAGGACCGCCGAGTCCAGGAGGAGCTGCAGGTGGCTCGCAACAACTATGAGGCGCTCAACGCCCAGCTTCTGGATGAGCTCCCCAAGTTCCACAGCGCAGCAGAGGACTTGTTTACGGGCTGCGTGAGGGCCTTTGCTCAAGCTCAGAAGGACTTCATGAAGACGACACTGGGAGAGCTGAAGCCTCTTCTACAGGTTGTGAGTGTGTCTTTGTTTATGACGATTTCAAAGACAATGGGTGGCTAAAATGTGACATTTACAGTTTACAATATACATGTTAATAAATTTCACAAGTCCATTTCCGATGCAGTTGTAGTTGTTTCCCCATTCTGCTATTGATGCAGATTTTATTTCTTTACCCAAATCTACAGTTTTCTAACAAAGTCGGCACAGAGGGAAACCTCATCGCACAGTTCCAAGACGAGTACGCTCGAGTTCTCGAGCTTCTGCAGAGCTTTAGCTTCTGCCCGGAGAACCTGCCTCCGGCCACCACCACAAAAAAGCCCTTTGAGAAGAAGACTCTGGAGAAGCAGACCTCTAAAAAGCAGCTGCAGGGACTTGTGAGTTTAACTCTCATCTCATTTCTGCTACATCATATTTTAAGAAATAATCCACAATGAGTTTCACCGCTGTGACATGAGCTAACCATGAGTCTTGCCCTTAATGCTTTCAGCCAAACATCACCATGCAGACAGAGGAGCACCGTGCTGGACTTCTGGTACGCTACGGCCCTGAGAAACTTTTCCAGGCTGAGCGGAACTTTAATGCTGCCCAGGATCTGGATGTCTCTATACAAGAGGGAGATCTTGTGGGTGTTATCAAGCAGCAGGACCCTATGGGTAGCCCCAACCGATGGCTAATTGATAATGGAGGTAATTTGTATTTTAAGGCCTTAACCAATCAGCCACATATTTTTATGCCTGAGCCTCCCACAGTGGAAAAAATGGTGCAGTAATAAAATATTTTCTTTTTTTGCAGTCACCAAGGGTTTTGTGTACAGCTCCTTCCTCAAACCTTACAACCCACGTAGAAGCCAGTCAGACGTGTCCATCGAGAGCCAATCATCCAATGAGTCAGGCTATGGCGGCTCCTCCCCTGTCTTCTCCCGCCAGAACAGCAACAGCACGCTGACCTTTAACCAGGAAACGGCCACCGTCAGCTTTTCCACATCGCAGCCCCAGAGCCATTCATCGCCACACCCGTCGCTGGACTCGGCCTCATCTCGCAGGAGTCACCACAGAGACGCAACATTTGACTCTGCCAGTCAAAGCAACTCCATAAACTCCTCACCCCGAAATCGCTCAAACCGAAAGGACTTTTCAGATCAAACACACAGAAACTCCCCCAGTCACAGAGACACTGACCCTTCATACCGACCCTCAGGCAGTCACAGAGACTCGTATGACACGAGTTATGCAAGTTCAAGCAGCCACAAGGAGATGTCGGACCTCTCGGAGACGGACTCTTCTTCTTCCCACAGGAACAATCACTCACAGCGGTATGGACACACAGACAAATCCTATAGTTCATACCAGTGGAGAAATGGAGATAATAGTGGCCAAAAGAAGTCTACTTACTCCAGAGATGAGTACATCGAGCCAGAGCCAGAACCGGAGCATGAGAGTGAACTGGATGGTCATCAGGTGAGATTTAGTTTGACTGCTGAGATGTATTATTTGTTCATGACACAGTGCTGTCACTGCCAGACTGCTGCGAGAAAACTCCGGTAAACCTTCTGTACATTATGTGTCCAGGGCCAAGAAGCAGACAGACAAAGTTAGCAGCTAGCATGTGAGCATAGTGGAGCATTTAGGAGCTGGTGGAGCTCAAAAACAGAGCTAAAATGAGTGTGAACACTGGACATAAATTCAGTAGGTGGCTAGAAAACACGACTCCCAATGAATGCTAATGTTGCACTGTCTTTAAACACAAATTTTTTTTTTTTTTTTTTTTCAGATTTACTACGCCCTCTACTCCTTCAATGCCCGTTGCGCCAATGAACTGAGCATCTCAGCCAATCAGCGGCTGCGGATACTGGAGTTCCAGGACATGAACGGCAACAGCGAATGGTGGCTGGGGGAGGCCGGAGGCCGACGAGGTTACGTGCCTTCCAACTACATCCGCAAATCAGAATATACATGAACATGTGGATGATACCTGAGACTGCACTTTGACCTTAAGAAGGATCACTCAGTGAGCAGACAGAACAAAAAGACAAACACGCATGTTTGCGCGGTGACTTTTTTTTTTTTCATCTGTTATCATGGAGTTTGATAGTGAGAGGGACTGACTTGCTGCTGACTCACCTTTCATTATATGCCTATATTTATAGACTTTTTAAGATTTTTTTTTTTTTTACTTATTGGAAACTGCACCCTACTCCCTCTTATTTCCAGTGAAAAACCTGTGAATTGCACCAGATTTTTTTTTACCATATACTCTGGAGCTGAAGACAATGAGTTGTATGTTTAAGAGCGCGGTCTTTAAGGTTAGCACATTGGGAGATTGCGATGGAAATGTGAAGGTTTTGGGTTCAAACTGCTTCCTGTAAAACAAACATCAATTGACATGCACACAGACTGACCTAAACACTGTGTTAATGACTTTTTTTTTCTTCATGTGGTTCATTACATTACTAGAATGACGCATGAATATTAGGTGCATTTACACCATACTGTTAAACAATCAAAGTTTGAGGCACTTACAATGATTATCCACTGGTTACGAGTTTGAAGTGTCTGTGGAGCCATCAACATGAAGTTGGAGTGTTGTATAATATTAATATTGACTATTTGAAATAAGACCAAGTAGAAAGTTGAGTGGCATATGAAATACAGTTTACAAGAACTTCCCTTGAACTTTCTGAATACATTTTTAACTGGGTGTATACTATGTAAACAGGCGATGACCCATTTTACCTGCATGAAGAGGTTAACGGACAGGGAGAGAGAGACTGTGGTCTGATCATAACTGATTTCTCCACATGCTCCCCATGTACATTATATGTATTGCTGTACAGTGAAAATACACTATTGCACCGACTGTAAAATGATCACTGTTTGAATAAAAAAAACAGCTCAGCTGACAAATATTGACAGAGTCTGAAAGAATTTTCTTTGTTCACTTGTTTTTCCTCTGTAATATCAAAGATCAGTGTTAGCACACTGTGCATGAACTCACCACACAGCCAGACTTTTCAAATCAATCTACTCTTTCAACTGTAGCCATTCAACAAAAATGCAAACTTGACAAAATTGAACACACAAAAGGTCTTCATCTGTGATATATATTGTATAGCTTAAGGAGATTCTTAAACTTTACAAGTTAATTTTTATATATTATTGTGTTGGCATGAATAAAAGAGAAACCACAGAAAATATATCTAAGCAATTTAAAGACCATGATATACTCTGTAAGAAGGTAAACACATAGGGCTGCTATACACAAAAACACTGCAGCATGCAGCATGTTACACAACATTGAGAATTGTATAAAGATTGTAAATTGTGTATCGGCTTTAATGATGGAACATCAGCTGTTCGCCTCAGCAAAGCAAGTCTCCTCTTGCATGTTGAGAACCCTCGGGTCACTCAGTGATGTTTATCAAAAATCTGATGACTACAAACCAGTCTTAAAGATGTGAAGGAGAACTTTACACAACTATAACAACTGTGTAGTCTTGCACTTTGCTGTTTTTATTTTTTAAATTAGTTAAATGCTTTTTATGGTTAATGGGAGCTGCTTTCTTACTGCTTTTACTTTTGATAACCTCAAAAGAAATAAATGTCACAGGGCAAAAAAAAAAGAAAAAAAAAAAAAGTAGAGCATGACATGGAGCTCCTGTCCAATCAATCAATCCATTAACAGGTGGGAGGAGGGTTTTGGGGTCCTCCTGTTTGAGGAGGGATTATTTAAGACCGTCTGAGAGAAAAACAAACCATAGACTTATTCTGGTCCCGTCATTGCCAGAGTCTGCATCCACCAGGTCTGCTTACTAGCTTTACTGTGAGTGCTGTGGTCTTCTCAGTGCGTTTGGACAGGACTCTTTTTTTAAGTATGCACATAGTATGAAGGCAGTTTGCCTGAAACATGGAATCTGAGCATTTCTTAATATTTTGGAAGGGACACAAAACTTCTGAGCAAAACTGAGTCAAGGTGTTGCGGGTAAAATGTACATGAGGCCTTCGTGTTAATAGATGTTAAGTAATTCCACACAATTCTGTCCTCATTTAGATGAGTGTGATCCAAACCCATGTTTGAACGGAGGTTCCTGTGACACCACTCTTGGGCGCTTCATGTGCATTTTACAGACTTTCTGCTGTATCTTCTTTTGATTCCTAATTATTTATATATTATATATTTCCTAATTTTCTTGCCTGCGTTCACAGCTTCTCCCTGCAGGCCCAGCCCCTGTCAGAATGGTGGCTCCTGTAAGAGGGGTGCCAAATGTTTCTCCTTCCAGTGTTGTTGCACTCATAGATACAGTGGGAAATTCTGTGAAGTTGGTAAATACAAGACTCTCACAGAAAAACAACTTTTTCATCTTCTAAGAATCCAGATCAAAATTCAGCAGCTAACTGTGCTTGTAGGACCAAATGACTGTTTTACTGCGGCCATGTGAGCGTAACAGTTGAGGGGAGGAGTGTCTGGACTGGAAATCCTATTTCATCCTGCAGAATGGAGGAGACCCCTTTAATGAGTATGCAGGCTATGATGGACTCGGACCACACAATTATTGCAGGTAAGAAGGCACACTCACAAAGAGTTACTGAGTTATCAGTAGTTGCTTTATTTAAGTTCATTAATCTTTATACATGCTTTACATAATATATGTATGTAAACATAATCCTTGTATTGAAGTCTTTCTGTGTTGAAGGAACCCTGATGGAGATGATCAGCCCTGGTGCTTCATTAACAAAAATGGTAAACTGAAGTGGAACTATTGTAACGTCAAGAAATGTCCTGCAGGTAAAATACACACACACACACACACACACACACACACACACACACACACACACACACCCTTCCCCTCCACTGCTCTCATTTGTTTTAAGTTTAAGTTTCCCTCCCAGCTCCAGCTACCCTACCAACTACCCATGAAACAGATCCAACTCCAGTCAAAGAGAACGTCCCCGCTGGTCAGTACTGGCCACCCGGCCAGGATCAAGTAAAAGTGGACTGGAAATGCAGGTGGTGCTGGGAAGAGTGGACATAGAGAAGGAAGAGGTATATGATCAGGTCATTCCTGTGGAGAAGGCCTTTGTACATGAGGAGCACAAAGAGAGCCCATTCGCTCTTCATAATGATGTTGGTGAGGTGCTATTGTGTGTCATTAATTATAAGCATGAACATAAATATGGACTGACCCCTTGATAGATTGAATGACAGAGATGTTACCAGTGTATTTTTCTTTGCTTCGGGCCTCTCATGTGCAGCCATGCTTCAGCTGAAAGTCATGGACTCACTGTACTGTGCCAAAGAAACCCGCTTCCAACCAGCTGCTGGATGCTTGTGTTCTCCTAATCTCTCAGGAGAAATGTAAAGCTCCTCATGTGCATGGAGACTCTCTGGATGACAGCATGTTCTGTGCAGGCAACATGAAAGGAGGCGTTGACTCCTGCCAGGTCTGTGCATGTGCATGACTGTTCGCTTTTCTAAGTGGGAGAAATGTGATTGTTCCTTTGACAAAAGAATAACAGTTCTTAAACCTCCCCACCATCCCTGCAGGGTGACTCTGGTTTCCCTCTGGTGTGTGAGCGTTACGGGACCAAGTATGTTGTCGGTGTGGTGAACTGGGGCGACGGCTGTGGCAAGAAGTGCAAGCCTGATGTCTACAGCAACGTCCGCAGATTTGTTGACTGGATCGCTTATCATTTACTCTTATCACATGGTACATGAGCATTACAGACATGTGGCCATTCCTGTCTCCAAAAAAATGATTTAGAGTTCTCACTCCATCACCAGAATGACAGTGTCAAATAAGTTACTGTTTTAACTCATGTATACCTCAATGTTCAATAAAGATTACTGTGAAATGTTATAAGGATTTCTGAGTGAATCCCCGAATCCAACACATATGTAAATAATTTGTTAATCCTATGAGTTCATATTAAAAGGAGGGTAGGTATACTGTACGATCACTGTGATAGCTGGTTTTACTGGTTTTGTTCATTTTAATTGAAATGCCAAAAAAAAATTTTTTAAAAACATTTTTTTTTTTTTTATTTGACATTTCACAGCATTCACCATCAAAAATGTGAATTTTATTGGAAACAGTCTTCTAACATTATGTTCTTGAGATATTTTAGAAACCGCAAGAAAGTGTCATGACCGAGCAGCCAGGAACACGAGGGAAGAGAGGACCCAAATGCAGAAACCCCAGGACAGAAACCAAACTAACAGTCTTTCAATTAAACTGAAAATCACTGGAAGAGTCCAGGGCCAAGGAACAAAGCTTAAACAACTAAAAATCATCCATGAAGGAGGGAAAAAGGCTGGAAACATAAAACACAAAGCAAACTCCAAAAGTTGTTACTTGAGATCAAAAAGCAACCAAAGTAAGGGGGCACAGGTACAGAAACGAACATGGGGAACCAACACAGGTACAGACACAGACAAACTGACCAGGGCACAGGGGAACAACAAGACTTATATACATCAGCTAATAGGCAACGGGTGAAACCAATTAAGGCCGGGCGGACAATCACAAAAGGAGGGAAACTAGACAAAGCCACGAACAATTCCATGTTACATTTCCAACATTTATTAGAATAAAACATGTTATCTTTAACCCCATATTAAACTCTTTTAGTGCTGTGAAATAATATCTGCAGAACCGTAAAATGGATGAAGTTACTCCGTGCATCCCTTGTAGCCACACAAACCTCACATTGTAGTTTAAGTTAAGAAAGGTTTAAAGTCTGTATTGCAAAGCTTTGTATATAAATGTAAATAAGACAAGGTTAAATACATGGAACCCTGCTACAGAATTGGTAAGCAACGGCCCAAAACACACAAACTCCCACAGAATCAATGCAGCTGGCAAAAGATTGACTAGTATGAGGAATATCAAGACGGTTTGTGGTATTAAAGTCAAACACTGGATCTTCAGTTTTGTACACTGAGTCAGTTACATTCAGCACCATGCTGGCTGCAGGGGCCCTGCTCATAAGCCTGAGCGTACTAGCTGTCCATGGAAATGATCCGACAGTAAGTTTCTTAACTTCTTCATAAATAAATCAGCCAGGGTGATTTTTGTCATGGTGAAATAACCGAGTTTGAGCGTAAGAGAGTTTTTCTTGTAACTAAAGGTCGCTAATCTCTCATTTCAGCTGGATGCCTTGTGTAAGAAGCTTTTCTACAGTTGATCTATGTGGTGACACACTTACTTCATCTTCATATTAGTACCACCAGCAAACAGCTGCAATTGCAGCTAAAAATTGTTTCACTTGCTGTCTTTCTTCAAATTTTGGCATGTGTGATATTTTATTTTAACCTCCTTTTTAAACTTAAAAAAATCTGTAATTTTAAAGTGAAACATAATAGTGACCATAATCTTTTTAAGAGATGCATTGCTCTTTTTTTTGCCACCACTATGTTACCGTCATCACCTTTATTATTTCATTCTGTACCTTATCATACTACAGCACATGTTTGTATAAACTCAGTGTTTCAACAACCCTCTGTTCTTTGCAGACGTGGACTATGAAGACTAGACCACAGAAGCCTCTCTTTTTTTTTATATATAAACGACTGGTTGTTCGACCTCCTGGACGAGTCCAGTAAGTGGCTCCGGAAGAAGTCTGTGTGATTGTGTTTTCCATTTTACCCTTAAGAAATTGAGCGTTTCTTCCCTTTTCCAGATGTTTGTGATCCAAACCCTTGTTTCAATGGTGCCTCATGCCAAGTCAAATCCGACACAGAGTCCCAAAAAGGTAGGTTTCCATCTTGGCCTCATGATAAGTTTAATTTGTAAAGCAATAGAACTGCAGTAATGTACAAGTTTAGTTTTCAGTTACATCTGTTTGTATTACTAAAGATTACTAAAGATTAGATTGTTGGCATCAGGCCTGTACTTGATGTGCACAAGATGTATTAGTCCTCTAGCTGTGACCTGGATACCTTCTCTACAGTGACTTTCTATAACTCTCTATAATTTTGCAGGGTGACTCAGGTGGCCCATTGGTGTGTGAGCAAAATGGCACACACTACATCACTGGTGTGGTGAGCTGGGGCCACGGCTGTGGTCAAAAGAACAAGCCCGGTGTCTACGCCAATGTCCACACATTCATCGACTGGATCAAGAGCAAGATCAACTGAACATTTGTCAGCGGAACTACATTACTGATACACTGTACTGAGAAATGCTGCTTATTTTGGGTAGAAAAAAAGAGATGACAGCTTAGTTTGCCTTGGAAAAAACAGTTTATTTTATCAGCAATAAAAGCAAGCATTTACTCTGAGTCCAGCTTTGAGTTAAAAGAGTCACTGTTACAAACTCACGAGGCTGAACCTGCCAGACAGACAAGGATATGGATTGCACATCATTTCAGTAGGCCTATATTTCTTTCTCACTGAGTCTAGCTCAAAGTGCACCAGATTATCAGACCTTGTAAGAAAGCTACATGGTTTGCAAGGCTGCAACAAGGTTTTGTCAGTTCCTTCTGAAATTGCAGCACGTGTTCTTCTCTAAAGATAAAAAAAAGCAAATAATGAAAAAATCATCTGAGGTGCTGGCCATGTAGCAGTCTCTGGTCCAGCTCCCTATCTTCCAAACACACTCAGTATACAAAAGCAATTGGAAACTTTCCTTCCAGCATTTCATACAGTATCATTTTTGTCCTAAAACAGTCTGAATTGAGTTTTGGTATTCTGTGATGTTTTTGACTGAACTGAAAACTGTCATTTAGGGAAAGTTTCATGATCTCATGGGCCACATAACCCAGCCTGAAGCTTTGATAAAAAGTAAAAAAAACAGCAACACCTGTATTCAATCTGAAAATAAAGGTTTTTTTTCTGAATTCCCTTTTGTTAACATACTTTCGACAATCATTTTAACAAACATGACAAGTCCTGTCCCGATTCAACATGCTTAATCCCCTTCTTAGTCATTTAAACTCTATTTTACAGATCACTTCTGCAGCTACAGTAACTCTGTTTGACACTGGTGTGGCATCTCATGTAACTACAACAGTCATTTCTTCAAAACAGATACCACCTGGAAAATAAACCACTCAGTAAACGTTCATCTCACCTTCTGAAAGTGGCCATCTTTAATGCTCTCTAAACACTATCATCCATAAAAACTCCTCTGATCTACGCGTCTTCTATCGCTGCAGCTTTACTAGACATGGACGTCCGGACTGTGTTCTGGAGGGCAGCCGATGAGGAAGACGAGGTGCTGCTGGACTTCTTCTCCATGGATCTGAATGAGGTTGTAGTGGTACTGGACTTTTTCTGGACGGTCTGAATTGTATTCTTCCTCTTGACGTGAAGGACCTCCATGGCGTCCATGTTGACACCTTGTTGAATCTCTTTGCTCGTCTCCACCTGCTCTGAAGTCTGCTGCTGCTGTTGCTGCTGCTCCATTTTCTGCTGATGAAGCAGCTGAAAGAAGGATAACAGGATCATTTTTTTTTTTAAATCCTGCACACTGTGTTGAATATAGATATTCATCTTCCATGTTCTCTCACCATCATCATGTGCTGGTAATTTGCGATTGCCTCCTCAGTGCTAACTCCCTCGGCCAGTCCCAACTCTGCAGCGCGGCGGGCAAGCTCGGCCTTATGGGAGCCAGGAGGGGTCCAGCCCACTCCTCTGATCCAGTTCAGGTCTGATTTGTAGTTCACCTACAAAACAAATGATTGGAGTGGCACTTAACAATGTAGAAATCTGCTCTGTTTGAAGTTGGCTTTAAGGACAAATAGTTAGATATGTTGGCATCATCCTTTCAAATTAAAGCCATCTACCCTAAGGGCCAGATTGACCTGTAAGGGAGACCTGGGGCCAAAATGAGCTGAGACAAGAATTTGGTGCAAAACTGATGCATTTTGAATCAGTTGTGTTCTATACTATCAACACATTTCATGCAACTTTTCCAATGTGTTGTGTAAATGCTTTCACGTGTATTCACTCTCTCTTTAGCTCTATCTCACTATCTCTTCATCTCCTCCTCTCAGGAGGAGATGACTCCTCTCAGGAGGAGATGACATCTTTCTCTTCAGGTGCTGAAAGCTTCACCAGCTATGTCTGTCTGACATTTGGTGCTGGGGTGGTTTTTAGATTTCAACACAAGGCCACTATGTGAAGGCATCAAGATTGGGTAAAAAAAATGCAGGAGGAAATTAGCATAAAGTAATTGCCATACACATGACAGGGGACCTTTGGGACCTTTGGGGGTTTTTCCTCCATATAATTAGATGATTTAAAGAATTCTTCAGTGTGACATACATAGATATAGTAAATAAAAGTGAGCGAAATAATGATACTGGCTACAGCAAAGTTTCATCCACATACTCTTCTTGGACCATGACTTACATCACTCTGCAGCTTGTAGGCCTGCTTGGCATGCTTGACATTGAGCTGTTCAGGATCACAGGTGTAGTCGTGGAGCTTGTGGCGGTAGGTGATGTCACTAGCCTGAGCCTGACTCTTTTTGGCCTGCAGAAACTCAGGCTGGTCCGCGTGGATTTTGTAGTGGGAGCGCTCCTCCTTGGACTGACGTTTGTACTCCAGGTTGCTCTGTAGTTTGCTGGCTGCCAGAGAGTGCACCATCTTAGGGTCGTCCTCCACACAGCGCAGCCCCACCTGCTGGCCCTTCTCTTTCAAATGGGACTCCTTGTAATGGAACTATAGGAGAGAGAATTGTTTTATAGCTTAATTGAAGTTGTTGTGACTTGATTTATGGGTTTAAACCAACAATTGCATGTAATTTCTTCAAAGCGCCTTTGTAAGGTGAGTTTAATAATAATTATGCTAAACTGAGATTAGAGGCCCAATAAAAAAAACGAAAAGGTGATGGTAAATTTGTGCTTGTGTTTCATTAAAGACTGAAGGGATTCAAATATTGTGACAAACTGAACTCACATCACTGGCAATTTCTCTGGAGGCCTTGGCAGTTTGGAAAGGAATAGCGTCCAGCCTCAGGTCGTAGCCCGATGTCTTCACCTGTTCCCCAGACGCCTTGTAAACTTTCTTCACATGAAAAGAAGGTCGAGGACAAGGAGAAATTTCACAAAGAGATATAGACATCTTTCCATGAGAATTTCAAATCATTTGCTTGTATTTAGGATTGTGAGACGAATCCGAGGAGTGCCTTACATCGCTAATCTGCTGGGCGTTAATCTTGGCTCTAACAAAGTCTGGATCATCTGGGTGTAAGGTGTACTTATGCATGTCATCATTCTTTCCAGATTTGTACAGCCTCTGCAGTGGACAAAGGACAAAGACATGAACAGGACATCAACAAAATTGGTGTTTCCAGTCTACAACAAAAACATTTTTTGGATTAGGTTTTTACAGTTAGAATAACAGTAGTTCCTCAAAGTAGAATGAGTGTCTCTTAAGCTGGTTAATCTTGTCACCCTACCTCACTGCACTGTTGGTAGCTCGCCTTAGCATGGACAATATCAGGAGAGTCAGGGACAGAGGTGAACTTCAGACTGTCGGGCAGCTGACGATACTTTTTCTGCATAAAGAAAGAACAAATAATCTTAAACAGCAGGAAATACAAATGGTTTAGACCTGTGTCATATTTAAAGTGAAACTTTCACAAAAATGGGTATTTAAATATGCAGCATGTTTTAATTCAACACCTTTTAGGCCAAAATACTATCAAATAAACAAAGGTTTAAGGTTTAAAGGTCTAATACCATTTTCCATATATACTCACATCACTTATAAGTTCTCCAGCCTTCTTGGCCGACTCCAGCTGAGGTGCACCCACTCCGTCCCAGGCCACTCCTTTCATGAAACTGAGGTCTGACTTGTAGAGTTTCTAGACATAAGGCAACAGAATTTGTCAGTAGAGTTTACCTTGTTTGGATTTGCCTTATCTTTTCTCTACATCTCATCCTCTCACCTCACTCTGCAGGTCATAAGCCTTTTTGGCCCACTTGACTTTCATGTCATCAGGAAGCACCGTGTACTCGTGCAGCCTCTTTCTGTAGTCCTGATCGCTGGCCAGGGCCTGGGCATTCTTCGCTGTCACCAGATGAATCATGTCTGGGGTGAGGTGGTACTGACCGCTGGCTGTCAGTGCATCCTTGCGGTATTCCTGCTCACTGGCCAGCCGGCCCGCCTGCAGGCAGTGCAGGAGGCGCGGGTCGTCCAAGACGCTTTTGACACCTATGTGTTTTCCTTTTTCCAGCAGATGGTTGTGTTTGTAGTTGTACTGCAGAAAGGCAGAAGTTATAACTGGAGTAAATTTCAGTTTTAGACCAATACAAAACATGATACAAGCAACATCTCCATTTTCTGACGCAAACCAGCACAATAGCCCAGAACATTTTATAAACTCAGGGAGGTGCTAATTTAACTCTGTTTAAAACGCTGTTGTTCTTTGTGGTGTTGCAATATTCTTATATTAGTATAAGCATTTGGTATTTGCGTGAGGTCTCTATTCAGGTGGATGTTTTCAATGAATATTCCTTTATATATTAGTGTTATTTCACTTGAGGAAAAAATGTTTTTTTTTCTCTTATAGAAACCTTACATCACTGGCGATGCCTGTGGAGCTCTTGGCAGCCTGGAAGGGGATGTCCTGCATGGTGAGCTTGTAGCCCTGAGCCCTCAGGGTGTGCCAGGACTCTCTGTACTTGATCTGCAACAGAGAGAGACAAAGAGCAAATGATCATTAACCTTCAAAAACACACACAGAAGAATGTAAAAGAAAAGAAGTCACAGATGTTTACAGTGTATTGTATGGTTCTCAGGTCAATAGTACCTCACTGAAGTTGGCTGCATTGATCTTTGCTTGTGTAATCTCTGGTCTCTCAGTTGTTATAGTATAGTTGTGTTGTACATTCACCCCCTTCTCTTTGTACAAACGCTGGGGGAGGGAGGTAAGACACATTTCATCATCATTATCATTGTCAAACCTTTCCAAATGTAGTATTGAGACTACTCAGTGTGTTCTGGCTAAGCTCCATGAATGATTTAGAGGATTTTGTGCAGCTTATCTATGCAAATCAAAAAAAAGAAAAGAAGGAATCACACAAGAATAGAACTAAAAACAATAAGCTTATTGTCTCACTTCATTTGTGATCTGTCCACTGAGTTTGGCATGGACGATGTCTGGAGAGTCGGTGACAGAGGTGTGCTTGAAGTTGTGCGGCTGCTGACGGTACTTTTTCTGTTACAGAAGAAACATCCAAGTTAGCACCTGTCATGTTTTTGTAGATCAATCAATTCAATTAAATTTCAATTTTATTTATATAGCGCCTTCCACAGTCGCTTTACAGAGACCCAGAGCATGACCCCAGAGCAAGCACTAAGGCAACAGTGGCAAGGAAAAACTCCCTTTTAACAGGAAGAAACCTTGAGCAGAACCTGGCTCATATGCGGGACCCTCCTGCCGATGGCCAGGCTGGGTTTACAGGGAGCCAATGAAGAGAAGTTAATACAGGAGTAATATGATCTCTCTTGCTAATTCCAGTCAGTACTCTCGCTGCAGCATTTTGGATCAGCTGGAGGCTTTTTAAAGAGTTAACTGAACATCCTGATAACAGGGAATTACAGTAGTCCAGCCTAGAAGTAACAAATCCATGGACAGCTGGGTATCATCTGCGTAGCAATGGAAATTTATTCCATGCTTCCTGATAATATTACCTAGGGGAAGCATATATAAGGTAAACAATATCGGTCCAAGCACAGAACCCTGCGGAACTCCACGACTAACTCTGGTATAAATGGAGGAATCGTCATTAACATGAACGAACTGGAATCTATCTGATAGATATGATTTAAACCAACCTAGTGCTGTTCCTTTAATCCAGTCTTTCCAATAGGATACTATGATCAATACTGTCAAATGCAGCACTAAGATCTAGTAGGACAAGTATAGAGATGAGTCCATTGTCTGATGCCATGAGAAGGTCGTTGGTAACTTTCACCAGTGCTGTTTCTGTGCTATGATGTACTCTAAATCCTGACTGAAAAACTTCAATCAAACCACTGCTTTGTATTCCGAGCAAGGAAGTCATCATTCAAAATCCAGGAAATCATGTAGACGTGAACAGGATATTGTACTTTGTGTGCACTAAAAAAAGGGGCAAAAGCAAACAAACAAAGAGTACATCTCACATCACTAATGAGGTCTGTGGCCCTCTTGGAGCCTTCAATCTGCAGAGCCCCAGTGGCGATCCAGGCTGCACCACGCAGGTAGTTCAGGTCAGAGCGATACACTTTCTGTGGCAAACACATAAATCAAAAATAAATATTTTCAACAATACAAAAAATGATTAAAAGGTGACTTTCAAAAATCCTGGCGGGTGTTTTCTTGTTAAACATTTCTAATATCTTATTAAACGAAGACAGAGAGATTACAACAGAAGCGATCTGCAGCAGCGTACTGTCCCTCTCACCTCACTCTGCAGAGCATATGCTCGCTTGGCCGCCTGCACCTTCATGTCATCAGGCAGTGAGGTGTACTGATGCAGGGTGAGTCTGTAATCCTGATCACTGACCAGCGACTGGGCCTTTTTGGCATGGGCAACCTCTATCATGTCCATGGGCAGGTGGAACTTTGAGAGCTCTTTAGCTGAATCTTGCTTGTACTTAATCTAGAGAGACAAACAGATGAAAGAAAGTCTTACTTGCATAGTATTTTTATTTATTTTTTGTTAGCTAAGTAGAGTAAAGGAGTAAACAAAGCACTCACATCGCTCTGCAGCTTGCTGGCGTGGACCGAGTGAGCAATGTTCAAATCATCCTGCAGTCCCTTCAGTCCAATCATTTTACCTTTCGTCTTCTCAAATTCCTCTTTGTACTTTTGCTGAAATGGTACATCAGTGACACAATCTGAGTAAAGTGTTAGAGATTTGTGTAATATACGTGTAAAGTCATTTATCGCAGTCTTACATCGCTGAGGATCTCTGCAGATGCTTTGGCAGACTGGAAAGGAATTGCATCCAGACGCAGCTTGTAACCACCGTCACGTAGCTTAGTCCAAGATTCCTTGTAACGGCTCTGAAAATGCACATCAAAGCGGATACTCAGTCCCACAGGGCAAACCTCACACCAAGGCAGCTGACTTTACGATTTGATTGTCTGTTTGATAGATTTTAACGGGCGAGTTCTTGAAAATGAATGGTTTTTACCTCACTGAGGTTCATAGCATTGAGCTTGGCCTGCATCAGCTCGGGTAGCTCTTCACTGAGCGTGTAGTTGTGCATCATGTTTTCACCCTTCTCCCTGTACAACCTCTGTAAAGGAGCAAGCACAGAATCACCGGTCATCAAAGGACACTTAATCACCCTCAGGTGCTGTAACCCAGTCTGCATGAAATGATACACTTAAAATGGGGAAAATTGTAACATGCAAATGCGTATTTGTATCAGATTTATTGCATTTTTAGTTGCGTATCTTGTCCATTAAATACATGACTTAGCAGATGGCAGCTAAACTTACATCAATGGCCAGTTTGTTGCTGAGTTTGGCTTGGACCATCTCTGGAGTGTTTTCAACACTGGTGAACTTCAGAGCACTCACATTCTGACGGTATTTTTTCTGCACACAAAAACGCATAAAAGTGTTGAGGATAAAGAGGCTGTCATTAAAAGATGAAGCCACAAAAAAGAAGGTGCACATGCATTTGATGGGCAGTAGAGGGCACAACAATATCACAAACATCCATTCTAAAAAAAATACACAGTTTGTCAAAATCAAAAACAAAAGCAGACTGTCAAGATTTTTTTTTAGACAGATAGACACATAAATACATACATATATATGTAAATACAAATATAGATAGATAGAAGCCTGGTCAGGAAGAATTCAAGGCTCTGTTCTATTTATGTTCAGTCTGTCATTTCATGCTCTAATGTTAGTAAGCCTGACTCGAATGACCCTTAAAATAAGAGGCTGCTTATGAAGAGGTTATGAATATAGTGTGGTGTTGCCAGTCTACATTAGACATGTCACAGAAATATCTTTATGTACCATTTGCAGGCATTTACAAAAAAGCGTTTATAAGAAGAGTCTATGGATGAATTGTCTGATTTCTTCTAAAGTTTTAGCCTCTCAATTTGTTAAATATTATTTTAAGTCAAACTACCAAAGTTCACAATTAGATTTGAGAGTTTCTAAAACACAGCGCCTGTAAGCAGTGTGGACCCCACTGTCAAACATAAAACGGGGTCCTAATTAGTGAGGTGGAATCTTTGTGATATGTAACAGCTTCGGTCTTGTTATAGCTGGGGTGTCGTCCACATACTTAACCCGGTTTCAAGAGGAATGATCCGCAGCTCTTTAAATACATTCTGACCTAGGCCATAAACCTAGATATGTTCCTTCCAGTCATGTTACACCATCATGCTTATCACTTTGAGCTAATTTACCTACATATTTCTCATAGTTAACACTTAAGAGCAGTTAATCATACACTGATAATAATTGGTTTCAATTAAATATGACTCTCAGTATAATTACCATAAATGAAGGAAATATTAATGAGGGTCAAGAACTGCAGCACTGATCTTTTTTGTCTGTTGCCGTGGTTTAGCAGTTAACCACATAAGTGTTGATATTTCTCTCTCTCTCTCTCTCTCTCTTTTTTTTTTTTTTTCTAAATATTATTAAGAATTACACCCCGTTAAGTTGCAAATCCTTGACTGATCTCAGCAATGCATTCTGGGTCATAGGGTCAGAAGTTACCTCGCTGACAAGCTCTCCGGCTTTCTTCGCCTGCTGGACGTCCAGAGAGTTTGAGGCCTCCCAGCCAACGCCCTTCATCCAGTTCAGATCTGACCTGTACTGTTTCTAAAGACACACATACATGCACACATTTTAATTTCATTTGCCAAATCCTGCACTCATGTTGTTATCAGAAAGTCAAACTTACATCGCTCTGTAGTCCGTAGGCCTTCTTAGCCCAGGCGACATTCATGTCAGTTGGCAGCGTAGTATACTCATGGAGGAAAGTCCTGTAGTTGGTCTCCGTCGCCAGGTCTTGAGCCTTCTTGGCATGGCTGATGTTCAGCATATCCAGAGAAACACTGCGGACAAGATCAATTTAATCAAGTAAATGAGGAGTTTTGTTCCAAAAATGACACAAGATTTAAGGGAATTTCCTCTTCTAATATGCTGAATCATAGTTCTTCGATTAGTGGAGTCATTCCCACTTGCTAAAGCATTTCATCTTGCTTTGGATTTTATCTGGATATTGGTTTGTGTGGTCTGTGTTACCTCAGCAAAGGGCTACTTTATTTGCAAGTCAGTGCCTTTGTCAGTGAAAGATGCAAATTAGAGACAAGACTTGTCTCTGAGTCACCTGTATTTGGCCTTTGTGTCCTCATAGTTCTTCTTGTACTGGCGGTCACTCATCAGTTTGGTGGCCAGAGCAGAGTGGGCCATCTGAGAGTCGTCACTGACTGATTTAATACCAATCACCTTGCCTTTGTTTCTCTCATAATTCTCCTTGTATTTGACCTGCAAGTGGACATGTAATTAATGGTCTTACCAAAAAGCCTGAATTTATCACATTATAAAACCTTTTTTTTCTTATGTAGTTGCATACTAAACTGCAAACATTCAAGTTTAACAGTGAAGTGTAAAATATATTATAACATTAAAAAAATACCTTTTCTCCTCAGGCCAATCTTAAAGATACAAATATTTTTTTGAATAACTCACATCACTGGCCAGGTCCCTCTTAGCTTTGGCGGTGAGTATCGAGAGAGAGTCCAAACGCAACTCAAAGCCCTTTTCCCTCTGCTTCTCCCAGCTGCTCTTGTACACTTTCTAGAAAAAAACATTCACACCAGAGTCACTTAACATGACACCTAACTTTCACTTACTGGTCTATGATTTTTTATAAAAACAGCAAGTACATAATAAAACGCACTTATAAATTAAGATATTTGTCAACTTGCAAAACAGAAGCTGTTTGCTGTGGCTGTAAACTCCCTTTACATTTTGGTCACGTGCAAGACAAATTGGCCATGAATGGCCTTTTTTATGGTACACTGGTACTTGGATCTGAGGCAAATATATTTCCATTTCCACATTACGTCAATTAGGATTTGGTTGATTTTCTGTACTAATCTAATTTTCCTAATTTCTAATTAATGGACTAAGTCCTTGGCTAATCAACTTTATGTTGTGCCACATGGGAACACTAAACAACTTCCTAGGCTGAACATTTGCATTTGGTTTGAACTGATTCAAATTTCTGAGAAAAGCCGCCGGTTGAACCACTAATCAGGTCACACAATCTGAATGTTCTGAAACTTGTGAGTACATCACCATAGAAACCAATTTTGCACTATTAATTGTTGACCTTCTGTTATTAAAGTGAAGGAGCATGACTCCAAGAAACAAGGCTGTTACTATACTGTATGTTCTTTATATTTCCCAACCTGGAAAGTAAATGAAAGGAAGCATCACAGCAGTTATCAGCACTGATCTAAAATAATTTTTATGACAGTACAGGCCCAAACACTGTGGCCTGGTCACCTCCTATCATCATCAAAAAAGAAAACTAAATTTTATAGATCAACTGCGCTTACTGTGAATGAAGCAGAACACAACAGAGGAAAACAGAGTTCAGTTTAGAATGCATTACAATGATATCCACTGAACTTACCCCACTGAGGAGATCAGCATTAGCCTTTGCTTGTCTGAAAAGAGGTTCGTCCTTTGTGATGGTGTACTGGTGTATTATCTGCTCTGTGTTTGCCTTGTACACCAGCTGAAAATCAGAAGCAGACAGACATGTATTGTGAGAGTGCACCGTAATTCAAAGTACACCGTTACAGCTTTAAAGTGAACACCTTACATCGCTCTGCAGCTCCTGGCTCTTCTTGGCATGTTTGATGGAGAGATCATCGGCCACCTGGGTGAACTTGATGCTGTCTGCTTTCTGACGATATTTGGTCTGAAAGAGGAAAGACAGGAGATAGAGTAGATAAAAAAACAGTGTTCATAATACAATGTTAAGTTCATTAACTAACTAAAATGTGTGCATGCAAATAATAATTGTACTGACATCGCTGAGCAGCTCTCCAGCTTTCTTTGCCTGGGCTATGTTCAGACATCCTTCAGTCTCCCAGCCCACGCCTTTCATCCAGTTCAGGTCTGAACGATACTGGTTCTGTGGAGCAAAGGACAAGTGTCAAGTGTCATCAATCTGGTAAAATTCACTTATATGACATTTGCCATATAAATTACAGACGAGTGTTCATCCTTTCCTCCTTTCTCTTACCTCACTTTGCAGGGCATAAGCCTTTTTGGCCTGCTGGACCTTGATGTCATCTGCCATGACGGTGTAGTCGTGGAGCTTTGTGCGATATTCCAGGTCACTGGCGAGGGCTTGAGCCTTTTTGGCATGGCTCAGGTTGATCATGTCCATAGGAAGAGTGTATTGGGCCTGGCTCTGCTTCGAGCCTTTCTTGTACTCAATCTGAAGAGGCGACAAAAAAAAAAAGAAGCCATGAACAATCCTGTGTAAGGTGTTACAGTCTATACAGTATGTGAAAACATGCATTTTAATGCCTGTGATCAGTGATCAAAATAACTTACATCGCTGCTCATCTTGGCCACTTGAAGAGAGTGCAGAGTCTTGGAGTCACTCATGTTGACCCCCACAGCCTTTTCCTTGTTCTTCATGTAGATCTCTTTGTATTTAATCTGAAACACATGCCCGTCTGACTTAATTTCATTGGCCAGCTATTACACCTAATTAAACCCACTTAGGTTTTATATCAGGCAGTGGCTCTGGGCCCCCTCAGATCTCCTTGAAGTGGAGAAGAATGCGTGTTTGCTTACATCACTGGCGAGGTCTCGGGAAGCTTTGGCTGCTTTGACACTCAGGTCGTCCATGCCGATGTCACAGGCTTTAGACTTGGTCTTTTCCCACTCCTCTTTATATTTAATCTAGAGGGACATACATGGATTGTCAAATCATAACTTGATGAATGGGAAGTGATTTCCTGTGACCATGTGAATTAGTTCGGATGTGTCTGTGAATTCTGGCTTGTGCATGTGAGAAAGTGTCTGTGTGTTAACTTACATCACTGCACAAAGCGGCATTGGCTTTGGCCTTTTTGATTTGGGGCAGATCCTGGGATAGTGTGTACTGGTGCTTCGTCTTTTCATAGTTTGCTTTGTAGTTCAGCTAAAGGACACATGAATTACAAATTCAAACACCACAGTCAGCTCAGTGCTCATAAGTACAGCGTGCAAGTGCTGGTAAAGTTGGTGTCAATCAAAACACTCATAATCAGTCACTGGTACTATGTGTTGTCATTATGCTGTGTACTTACATTGCTGACAAGCTGAGCGTTTTTCCTTGCCAAAACAATCTCAGGTGTGTCTGTCACTGGACTGTACTTGACCTGGTCAATATGTTGCCTGTAGTTCTTCTGCAGTCATACAGGAAATATTTTTAATAAACAAGAAATCTGACACAAAAGATATTTCTCTACCTGACATGTTGATTTTTACATGTTGATTTTCTGCTGCTACAGATGAGTTTTAAAAGTATGGGTTTAATTTGAGAGAACTCACATCCTTTAGTGGGTCCAGTTTCTTTTGGCTTTGGTAACCTGGTGTGAGGGTTGCTGGGTAGTTGTATTCACACTGCTCCTGTTCGGAGCCTTGTTTGTAAGAAATCTGAAATGTACAAGAAGACTACTGCTAACAGCAATGAATTATTTCACACACAATTCAGTCCTTTAATATTTATATAATATTCCTAATTTCTAAGCACATGGCCGTGGCATTCATATTTCCTATGTAGCCATTTAATATAAAACCTTTTTAAAGCAGAGATCATTTGAATAGTAGTGTAGTAGTGTATAGTAGAATATGGAAAGATAATGAAAAATGAGACTTACATCACTCGCCAGCTTCCTGGCTTTCATGGCATGCATGGTCTTTTTATCAATTCCTGAGTCTTCATAATGGCCCTTCATATCTGTGGTGTACTTCTCTTTGTACTTGTTCTATTAAAGACATAAGGCATAGAAAGAATAAGAAAACCCTGGGATGCAGAACCCTTCAGTATTTGCTTTGCCAAAATGAAATAGTGTGATTGATATGTCTCATACTTACATCACTGGTGAACTTGGCAACTTTAGCAGCATTTTGAAACTGTGGTGTCTCACAGAAATTGATGCTGTGACCTTTGCTGTTCTCCAAGTCCTTCTTATACTCCACCTGTTAGAAAATATGTCAAATGAAAGCAGTTGCTTTGTATTATTTTTGAGGTGCAACCCTTTACTTCATTGTTGAACAATCAGGGCTGATCCTTTGTGGCACAGAGCTGCCGGCCATTCCTTTCCATGTTATGTGCTAAATATACAGTAGCTACATACAAAGCATCTGCAACTAATCAGTCACCATCGCTGACACTCCATCATGACTCAAAAGTCACTGACACAGGCCTTTAATCTTAAATATACTTGGCTGAGCATTGCACTTGTCAGTCCCCTTTCCCACTAAAAATCCACACAGGGAGAATTTTGTCACTTTTAAACTTTCAAGTAAAATAAAGCCAGTAAAATCCCAGAAAATCAAAACAAAATTCAGAATACATGCAAATAGCTAACATGTATATGTCATATTCCCAAAGCTCAGAATAGCTGCTCAAGAGTGAAGCACTGTGTTCCTGTGTGAGGTAACTTTAGTTTGACAGGACGTCCTGTGGCCTTGGAGGTAGACTGTAACTCCACCGGACAGGCATGTCAGAGACGCTCAAAATGTAGGTTGGATGGCTTCATGTCTGCTGGACACTGACACAGTGTGCCCAACGTTTGCTGGTCTTAAACACACACACATAGACACTGACAAGCAGGATTTGGAAATGTTTTCTCATAGACTTCAGAAACCACGTTCTTGGACTTCCCAGATAAAAGCTTGAAGTAAGGCAAAGGGCAAATGTACTTTATTTAGATGTGGTCTTTGACTTGAGAGCCTGATTATCCCAAACAAACTCACCTCACTGACAATCTTGTTGATCTTTCGGGCGTTCTTCAGAGCCAGATTGTCCTCGGATGTCAGACTATGGAAGTGAGAGGTGCCCTTCATCTTGTTCAAGTCCTGTCTGTATTTTAGCTGCAAAGGGATGAAAGATGATTTAGCGCATATACAGTGGGAAAACAACATGTTGTATTACTGTAGGATCAGGAGATTCTGACACACACACACACACACACACACACACACACACACACACACACACACACACACACACACACACACACACACACAGTCTAAATCGGTCAGGGTGGAGAGTTTAAAGAGTGACAACATAGTGAGGCCTTCTCATTGTAGTCTATCATCTGTTCTGTCCAGTGATGACAAGGCCAGCTGATGGATGAAGCTGAAGCTCTTACACTCTATACTCTGTAATGTTTTGACAGCATTTACAACCAGTTCACATGGTTACACAACTGATCCAGGCTCTGTTTTTAACTGCACAATGTCCAAGAGTACAGACACACCAACCTTTGAACTTGTGCATGTGTGACTCAACAATTAGCCACTTCTTGCTAAGGATCCAACGTTTGTGTTCCTGTGAAGTAGATACTCACATTACTAGCATTTTCCTGTGCCTTTTTTGCTAGATGATAACCAGGAGTGATCATTGCAGGGAAGCTTCCTTTGCCTCGTTGCTGCTCATACTCTTCAGTGTATGCAATCTGCAAAAAAAAGAGCACTTACTGTTGCATCCTCTCTCTCTCTCGCTCTCTCTACAGTATATTTTCTGTGATTCACTGTCCACGAAGAAGTTTTCCGCTAAGAATGTGATAATAAAACTGTAAGAGTAACTTCCTTACCTGGCTGAAGTTCTCTGCATTTTCTTTGGCGTGAACTGCTTCAGCTACTGCAGCTTCAGCGCTGGCTTTACCCTTAATCTCCTGGTCATACACCTGACGATACTTTATCTGGTCAGATAAAAAAACAATATCCACTGTAAACCAATGATCACGGCACTGTAACAGTGTTTGAATGCATATGCATGCATTTTTGCTACTTACGTCACTGGCCTGTTCAGTGGCCTTCTTTGACATCTTGTATCCAGGTGTAAGATGTGCAGGGAAACTGCCTTTACCTCTCTGCTGCTCATACTCTTCTGTATAGGCATACTGGAGGAAAAAAACAATGATTCAGGTATACAATAATAGTTGTTTTTAAGTTGACTGAGTAAACTGAAAGAGAATGGGTTTTATCTGGTCTAAAGTAAAATAAGATACAGTCAAATATCATAAAGCCATTATGAAAGGCTTAATAAAAGGCTTACATCGCTAGCAATTTGTCCCTGTCTCTTGGCCAGAAGCACCTCTGGGGGGTCGACAAATGTCGTGTACTTTGAAACTCTCTCCTCGTGTCCTTTTTTATATTCCAGCTGCAGAGAACAAGCAAACAAAGAATTTGGATTCTCGACAAAGTCACACAAACCTCTGACAGAGAGACATATTCACCTAAAGGAAACCTCCAATGTGAATTACATATGATCTTATATTACATACGACATAAAATCCACTTACATTACTGGCCAAGGTATTAGCTTTCTTAGCAGCCTGGTAACCTGGTGTGATCATGGCCGGGAAGCTGCCTTTTCCTTTTGACTGCTCATACTCCTCTGTGTATTTCACCTGTCACCCAACAAAATCAGCCGAGACATTTGAAGTGCTGAGTTTAGTGCCTTTAGTGCCTGCCTTTCCTTTATCAAAGGAAAGACAATTTACTGTATATTATTAAGTTTATACCAAAATTATATAAAACAACAAAAATCTTGTTGAGGGAACAAAAGGTGTACTCACGTCACTGATGGCTTTCTGAGCCTGAGACATTGTTACTATCTCCTGGCTGGTCACCATGCCTGAAAACCATGTCTGCTGCTGTGAGAACTCAGACTGAGACTGAAAGCCCTGTTTGGATATTGAAAACAGAGCTGATTGTTTTTAGACATTCACAGGTCACACTGTACCTTTTCATCCCATGAGGGCCCCATTAAATCCGCCGCCCAACCCTAAATACTTCTTCTCTGGCTTATTTAGCCTTTAACAAGCGATGGCAACAAGAGTGGAGAGGAGAGATGCATGAACATCTACTGTACAGCCTGCTAAAAGACTTGACTTTACCACTGTCCTCCATGATCATTGAAATCATACACTTTCCAACATTTCTGAATGCAATTAAATCTTAAATTTGATAATTTATTGTAATATCTGGTATCACTGCTCCCACTTTTTATGTTTGCTTTATGTTATGTAAAAACAAAGGGGATCCACTACGTTGTATTATTTGAGTAAAGATAAAGATTTGGGCTGGAACTCCCTTTAACTGGGGGTAAAGGCCAGTTGCTCTACCGGGAGCTCACCTGGCTGGCCATCTGATTGGCTAGGAGAGCCTTCTGCAGCTCCATGGACCTCGTGTCATAGTGGAAGGTGGACATAAAGCACTCGCCATCTTCGCGATACTTCAGCTACAAGTGCACATAGACGACAAGCATTAAGCCAAGACCAGCACAGATTTGCACATACGCACACTAGACATGTGTTCGCAGCATCCACTTTGGTGGGTGGATGCATAAAATCAATAAAAAGGATTTTAAAAAACTGCCAGTCCTGAATGATGTTACCCTGCCTTTATAGGCTCAGTACCAAATGTCAGGTTGAAACCAGACAACCTGCAACTCCCGTGCTTAAGGATGAAGGGATATTATTAGTGTGCTGTTATTAATAACTAAGATGTTCCAATCAAGATGAAGCTGGATCTGCCAGGAAAGATCCAGAACGGAGCACTAAGTGATGAAACTCTGAGCTGTTTGCTAAAGATCCTTAAGCTGTTGAAGTGTTCAAAACTAATATTAGAATGGATGCATTGCAGGGGATGAGAGACAGCACTGACGAGTGACTTCTCTGCAGCATCATCGCTAAAGGGCTAACAACAAACACGTGACACAGTCTTCTATCAAAATGAACAGTAGGTTAAAATTTTCCACCTGAGGCTAATTTTAAAAACTTTGTGAAAACAAGTTAATATCACTAAAAAAGTAATGAAAACAAAGTATTTGTGTAATGGGACAGGGTTTGAGGTCAGCATGGTCCAAAGTCAGTCAGCATCAAATATCAACAAGTTAAGTCATATATGTCTTTAGTGGCGTATAGCAGTAGCTGATGAGCTTGCTAGTCTACTGCAAATATAAGCATTAGAGCGTTGCATGAACTCGTAGACACAGACAGGCTCAGACAGACAAGAACAGGTGGCAGGGCAGGGGAGAGGAAGGGATGTGAGGCTGTTTTTCCTGATGTATAATTTTAGCCCCCCTGAAGCATAAAGTGGGCTCAGCAGAGGGGTTGTCTCGCCTCTGTCACAGGCACAGAAATAACCTGAGCCGCACTCTCCATTCCACACCGCTGCCGTCACCGCAAACTCAGAGCAACAGTCCACCTCTCCTTCTCTCGTTCCCCCTTGTAAAGAGGGAACGAGACCTTTTTGATCTGACAGAAATGGATATGTGTGCTTAGGGTCAGATCTTGAGCTTTCCAACTGTGTGTTTATAGGTTAATAGAGTTGAGTCTCCTGTGAGGTTACCAGGAGTTTTCTGTTATTTTTTAATTGCTAAATTGAAAAGCAGGGATTTGGGATTTTAAAACAATATACCCATGCAAAAGTCATATTGTTCTAAATGAGAATAATATTGTTATACTATTAACAAATGTAAATCTATTCAAATTCAGTTGTGATGTATGCATCAGTGCCTTTATTTCCAAAACAACAATGATGATCTAAACCAACACGCTGAATAGCGGTCTCCGCAGTAAACCCTGCCATGACCAACCACTGATGAATGATCATTAGTCTCTTGGCATAGACAGTGACTTATGTCAGCCTGTCAATAATACACCTTCACTCACGGCCAAAATATTTTATCTCAGGTTGCTGCTGCTGTGTTTTTGCGTGTGACATCATCTCACCTCACTGCTCGCCTTGCTTTGCTTCTTTGCATTGATGTTTATCGGGGTCTCGTAGACACTGGTGAACGTGTTGTTCCTTGGATTGTGTCTGGGGGGACAAGATATAGAAACGGTCATCATTTGAATCACCAATTTTGAGAGCCAATGGCATATAGGGATCTATTTTCACACCAAAATGGCCCCTCAAGATATATTTTTGATGAGACTATGCTCAAAAAATAAGTTATACCATCAGGCATTACTGGTGCCTCGTACTTACACAGAGCAGTATGGCCTCTTCTTGTGGCTGACAAAGTTGTTGGCGGTGAGAACCATCTTACAGACGTCACAGTGAAAACATGCTTTGTGCCAGTTCTGACAGAAGAGAATCACGTTATTTTAACATCCAAGTTCTTATCTCAAACTTAGGAAACATGACCTCCATCTATTTTATCATGCGGGGAACAGAAACTGTACATATAACATCAGTAATCTTTCTGTGGGAATGCATTGTTTTGGGTTTTAAAATCAAGCACGTGCCCAGCTCCATAGTACATTAAAAACTATACATTAAGCAGAATGTGTTTTTACATACACTTTTTGTGTTTTTCAACCATAGTTTATTGGTAGATGGTGTATTTCATTACATTCACCTGTTTGCTCACTGAGCCATGTGTTGTGTTTGACACACACTCATACACAAAAAAAAAAACAGCTTAATTGTTGGAAAATTTAAGTTGTTTGCATTTTTCTGGTAAGTAATTGAGCCTTATTGTTATGAGAAAAATCTCCAGCTGCCTTCAATTTACCTAATTTTACTCTTTAAGAAATGTGTTTTGTGAGAGGTTGATTAGATATATTAAATATAAAAACGTCCTCTATTCTCTCTAAAGTTTGTACCATACTTTTAAGTGAGTACTGGCTTTTGGTCATTTCAAAGTCACTTTTACTTTTGGTTAAAGCATTTCAGTATAGATATTTAAGCCTACACTCTTCACTCAAACATCAGTCTTTCAGTGTTACCTGGTCAATGCAGTTGATCTTCTCAGCTGGGTAGACCACAAACCCACACCTGGCACAGGACTGCATGATGAATGCTTGTCCTTTTTCCAAAAAACCTTCAGAAAAAAAAAATGTCAGAAGAAGGGAACAAGTGTGAAACGTTGGTCAAAAACAAGAGTCAGGTCAGGCAGGCAGGAGTTTAGTGGAGGAACTGGCAGTGACTCCCAGACAGTCGTGATAGTGTGTCTCTGATGGTGGTAAACTTAGCTCTGTGACCATGAAACTCTGAAACTGTCTCTTACTTGACACCATGTCCCATGATGGGCCAACCCCTTTCCATGCCCCATACTAGAAGACTGGTTGAGCCCAGCTGTCTATCTGCAGGAAGAGAGAGAGAGAGAGACAGAGAATGACATGACAGAGAGTTCAGATGTTACTGTATATGTGTAATGATCCTGAGTTGGACAGCTTATTCAACTTAAGGCATCTTGCCATGATACTAGAGTGTAAAAGATTTTTATATTATAGACACACAGACAGACAGATGGACAGTATATACAGGTTATTGCACAGTGTGCTGTTAATTATAATACTCACTCAATTGCCAGTTTATTAGGCACCCATAGTTAAAAGTAATGCTGTCTCATAAAACTGCTCTACGGTAAATCTGTGTGCTGTCTCATCGAGGTGTTGATTCAACTTGTATGATCGTTTTGGAGGATGTAAGTTGTGGTACTGATGGTACAGAGGGGTGTTTTTGTTATGTAGTCTTCCTTCGCTGACATAGAAGGGTGGACAAAATAATAGAAATACCTGTCAGTATAACATGATAGGATTTAACATGGGGTGTTTCTTTACTCTCTCCCATTGCTATTGTGATGGGTCAGCTGTTTTACTATAGTGTACAGTTTTAATATCACATGTATGTATGTATAAAAGCCCTGGCGACACTCTTCTATATCATGAGGATTACAGGACTGACAGTGTAACCATTCCTCACGTGTTAGTGTCAACATCAGACGTGGCAGACATGAGAGACGCGCGGCTCTGACGTAATCACGCACGGCAGAAGTTGACTACTTTCGTTTTCTCAACTCAAGTTTTCACGTCAAAGGAACAGAAACTTGGCTGAGACCGTGGAGAAGGAAAGACGACACACAACCGACTTTTGCACAGTAACTACTCTGACATAGCACCACACAAGAAAAACAGCGTAAGTTCATGCTAACGTGGCTGCTGAATAGCGGTTTAGCGCCTCTAGGTATTACTTTTGTAATTCTTATGCTAATCGGACAGCTCAGGTAGCAAGTTGGATTTAACTAATTATGTTAAGTTTACTACACCGGTGATTTACTACACAACTTAATGTTGTGGCAGTTCAGCGAGATAATAGTTTTTAATACTTTCAAATTGTTTGACCAACCGTCTGAGCAGCGTTGAAGGAAGCAGTGTGTGAGGGGGATTAAGGACAGGCAGCGAAGTTTGCTATTAAACATTTCTAAGACTGTAAATCAGAAGCTAAAGTGTAATACGTGTGGCAGATGGCCGGAGAACCTGCTGAGAGAACTGAACTTGGACATGAAGAAGAGGAAGAAGGAGAGGACCTGACGCAAGACCACACCGATGCAAAGCCTGACCGCAGAGGGAGATTCCTGCTGTTTGGAAGGTGACCTCCTTTTCAGCTCTCCTACTGAGGGAAAACTCACTTATGCTTGAGGGAAGCTCGCAGAATTAAATTTAAATTCACTTTAGTTGACCATTTATAAGAATATGCATGTTTTACTGTTTCTTTCATTTTCTTTATCATTCCCTTCCTAGTTAGTGGGTGAGAGCTGTGTTGTTTCAATCGCAAAAAATCTGTGGCCTAGTATGTGTCAGTTTTGGTTGTTGATATTTTGCCAGTGATTCTCGCCATTTGTTGTAATTTGTGTACATAACTGGATATGAATGGCTTGACTGTTTTGCAGCTGCAATCCTGTTTCTCTTTCTTTAGTGTGGTTGTCTGTTAATTTTCTATCTACCTTGTTCTGTTACTTTACTTCAGCCTTTCTTTCACTTTCAACCATCTTCTTCACTGGCAGGGTTGCTCAGCAGTTTGTGGTTTGTCTTGTTCCTCTTTTCACGGCCTGGTACTCTTCGAGTGTCGTTTACAGTTTCATTTTCCTGTTTAGAAGAAACAGAAATGGGCTGTGCTTTGTTTTGACAGAAAAAATGCATATATGTCTTATTTTATAGTTACACCTTTTCTCAGGTAATGGTTGTGAAAGTATTGCTGTGGTGCGGCACCACTTTCAGATAAACAATATGTCCATAGACACTGATATTTATTTGCTCCAACAGTTTCTTATCACAGTGAGAACACATGACAAACTTCAGAAACTTCACACAACTGTGTGCTTTCAGTCTTATCATCATTTCTGTACCTTCTATACATTTCTGTAAAAGAAATACATATCCTTGTTCTGACACAGCAACCTATTTTTGAATAGTCTAATTAGTATAATGGGGCAAGGAACGTGAACACAATCTTAAACTCAATTTTGGGACTGGGGTCAGTCCTCAAGTGGCTGCTCAAAATTAGACCGTACCACAGCAGGGTCTAAAAAAATCATTATGATATCATAGAGTGCGAGCCCTTTTACAGTGTCTTCTGTTGTGTTTCTGATGTTGTGTTGTTAAGGTGTAAAACTAGGCATCGTTGTCAGTGACATGAGGGAATAGCCTCTGTTTGTTCCAGTCTGACTCACAAGGTGGTGCTGTGAACCTTTGTAGTGGAGGAACGTATGTCACCCATGGTTCTCCGAGACACTGGTAATCAAACACAAAGCCTGTGTCCTCTATCTGGCATTTAGATTTTTACCCCAAACTGTCAGGATAACAATGATTTTTATTTTTTAAATCATAAAACAGTTTTAAAAAAGAAGCATTCATTTTAGACTTACAAGGGTTTTTTTTTTCATCAAATTATTTAAAGACAAATAATGTCATTGTATATTTAAAAAATTAGCATACATTGACATTGTTTAAAAGCCATATTCCTAATCTGCTGAGTGGTATGTGTTTTGCATAACTGCTTAGTCACAGCTAACTCATAACAAACATGGGCTCTATATTTACAATGGTACGAAGAACTGATGTTACCTTATCTAGAGTACGACGTTGTGTTTCGTTTACTTTGCCTCTGAAGTCATGCCTGTCATGCTTTATCATCTGTAAAGCAACTGTATACTGTATCATAAAGGCAATAATGATAATCATCTGTATTTCCTTAACTGGTTGGATTTAGGCCAGATCTTTCTTTAACTGACACAGAAATTATTAATCACTAAGACTGTTTAGTTAGGTGTAGAATGTTAAGGTGGTGAGTGAGGTGGCGATTTTCTTAGGAGTGAAAGTTTTTTGGATGGCACCCCTTCTTGTCCATGTAGTCTAAAGTTTGAAGTAGGTAGGCACTCACAGTATGTATGTCGGTACAGGTGGATTCTGTGCCTGTCAGCAGAGGAACAACTTGTTGCCCTGTCTGACCTCAGCAGGGATCGAGGTGCAGGGGCCATGTGTGAATAGGCCTTTAGAAAGCACTGGTGTGGTGGCGAGGCTGCTGACTCAGGGGGCTCACAGTGCGCCGCCCCTGTCCTCAGCACCCGCTGGCCCAGTCAGGTCTCCATCCAGTACAGAGGGCATGTCAGTATCCTAGCACACAGCCAAAAATTAAGCTGCCAGGTGTGGAGAAACATACTCTTTTGGGGGAAAAAAAGAAACGAGACAAAACCAACGCATTTCAGATGCAGAGTGGCGTAGCGCTTAATGACGAACCCAGGTAAGACCGACAGAACTGCCTCATGTTCCTCTTCGCCGTCCTCCTACCTGCTGCTCTTTCTGCCAGGCCCAGCCCACAGCAGAACAGAGGTGCAGCTCTTTGCCCACCCTCACGCAATTGTTTGGTACAGTATGTTGGCACAGTTTGGAGGTGGGAGGGGGGCTTCAAAAAGTTCTGGATCACATGTTTATTAGAATATGGCTGTGCTCCCTGTGAGTGCATGTGTATGAGACTGTCGGTCCACATTGCTGTGTATTGTTCCTGTGCTTGAGTAACCTGATGACTAGGCTCTTCTGGAACAAGCATGGATTTTGTGAGCTCCCAGTAGGCCACTGTTGGCTTAGCTATCTGGATGGATCTTTTAAAGAATGGAAATATGACAGGTCTGTGAACTCGTGGAAGATTACCCGTCGGTCAATCTACTTTGGTTCTGATTTTTTTTTAAAAAATGTGCATTAAGCAAAAATGTTCTAGTTGCTTCTTTAACCCGATGGTGGATTACCAAATTTGGCTGTGACGTTAATGCCTTATTTGAAAATGTATGTACTCTTGGGTGTCTGAGTAAGTTGTTCAGAGTGTTTTCAGTGTCATGTACGTTTTATTTGTATTGACTTTGAATTATGCTAAAGTTACTGTTACGTTTAGAAACATTTCAACTTAAGAGACACTGTCATGCTTTGTAATAGTCAAGAATATGCAGTTTAGAAAACTTGTGGCATACAAAAGGTTGCCATGTACAGTTTTTACTGAGCTGACCTGTTTAAAGATGAGTATTTCTTTTCTCACTTGTAGCATCTAAGAAGTTATGTTTGGCTGTATCGAAATTCACTTTTTGAAATTGAAAGGCCAGTACATTTGTTATTTTTACATATATGTTTTTTTTTTCTTTGTTTTTTTTTTCAATTCTAATTTATGTTTTGTTTATTCCTACTCAAAGACAGTAATGTCTTCACTAGGAATATTGTTATGACTGTGTCTGCTATACAATATAATGTAAGGTATACATTTTAAATGTCTAGCTAAACTTGAAAGCGTCTGTGTTGCTGCTCCGAAGTTAATAATATTGTAGTAGTGTGTCAAATTTAGATTTTTCATAATGCTAATGTGGAAGTGTTAACTTTCCTGAATGTTTTGTTCCTTTCTGACTCCACTAAAAGGAAGAATAAGGATGGCCAGACGCGGGAGCAGGACTACTCTTCTGAAAGCCATTACAGAATTGTTTCACCAACATTTCAGTATAAGATGAGCCACCAGCGAGTTGGCAAGTGTATCATCATCAACAACAAAAACTTTGATGAAAGGACAGGTACAGCGTTTCAAACACATTGTACACTTAATTACATTTTGCTCAGCATTGCTGCATAAAGAGCGTGTATTCTAAGCACACTGTTTCGACAGGGATGAATGTACGCAATGGCACGGACCGAGACGCAGGTGAGCTGTTCAAGTGCTTCAAGAACCTGGGCTTCGACGTCTTCATCTACAATGATCAGACGTGTGAGAAGATGGAGCGTCTTCTGAAAGAAGGTAAGTCCTCTGTCATTCAGCGCTGGCACCTAAGCTATTTTTCACCCTCTCCTTGTTCTCTCGAACTGGGCGTATGCGTATATAACAACACCCTGGAAAAGTGTTAAAGAAAATGATTGCTCCTTCATAGTGCAGTCACTGGCAGATCTAGTAACTGAGAGGAATGGTCAGACAGCTGGTGGTGCTGTTGTAAAAGTAATGGTAATGACTCTGGCCTTAAAAAAAGTTGTCATGTACCTGTAGAAACCACTGTGAAATTTTGGTTTGATACGATACAACAGTTAATTGAGTTCTTTTCTTCACACAGTTTTTTTTATCAATAGTTGGCCAACTTAGTGTCTTGAAAATAAAACGGCTGGAGTTCCATGACATTATTGTAGATACTCACGGTGCTCAGTTCACGAATCCTAATGATATTGGTTACTTTTTTTTTTCTAATCAATCAACATCAATCCAAAAATATGAGTTTTACTAAACATATTTCAAAATCGAACAGTGATTGTAATGCACATTAATGATGCCCTGAGGACAAACACTTTTTGTCAGTTAGCTCAAATGGTCGTCAACTCTTTTATATCAATCTAAACGTAAAAGACTCATGCCTCATGCGAGGCCGTTAAGTTACTGAGATTACACATTCACTCTAGAGAGGTGCAGTGAGGCCCGAGCCGAGCTAAGAGTTGAGTATTTGTTTGTGTGTGTATGGGTCAGCCTCGGAGGAAGACCATAGTGACAGCTCGTGTTTCGCCTGTATCCTGCTAAGCCACGGTGAGGAGGGCATGATCTACGGCACAGATGGAGCCATGCCCATCAAGACCATGACCTCGCTGTTCAGGGGGGACATGTGCAAAAGCTTAGTGGGAAAGCCAAAACTCTTCTTCATCCAGGTATGCAGTTTCATTTATAAATGTTGCTGTGATAAAAAAAAAAAAAAAAAAAAAAACTATGCTTTGTAAGGATAAAGTTTCAGTTGATCTTATAGATTTATATGTCAGGTCAAACACCTTTGATCCAAATGGTCATCCTAAGGATTGAATGACATGAAAATGTAACTTCGGCAGTTTTTGTTGAGAAGACAGATTTGACTGGCTTTCAATAGCTTCCCATGGACAGATGATGGTTACTGTGTAAAATGTTGCCCATCCCAGTTTTTAAAAACAGTTAATGTTTTAATTGCTTCACCAGGTCATCGTTGAGAAAGCTACTCAGGATCACAATGAAATGTCATTTCATTTACTTCACCAGGCTTGTCGGGGTTCCGAATTTGATGATGGTATACAGACAGATTCGGGTCCGCCAAACGACACCCTGGAGACGGATGCTAATCCAAGACATAAGATCCCTGTAGAGGCAGATTTCCTCTTTGCCTACTCCACTGTGCCAGGTAAAGCACTGTTTTGAAGCGAAGTCTCATTTTAAAGTATATATTTTTTTTATTTTTGAAGTGAAAGTGTTTTGGATGTGTAACGTTACCTCATCAGTGAGCAGACACTTCGAAGTGTAGTTTCAGTGCTGAGTCGTGTTGATTTTTCCAGGGTATTACTCATGGAGGAACCCTGGACGCGGCTCCTGGTTTGTCCAGGCGCTCTGCAACGTCCTCAACGAGTTTGGCAAGCAGCTGGAGATAATGCAGATCCTGACACGGGTCAACTACATGGTGGCCACCAGCTTTGAGTCCTGGTCCGAAGACCCGCGCTTCAGTGAGAAGAAGCAGATTCCCTGCGTGGTCTCTATGCTGACGAAAGAACTGTATTTCAACTGACCGCCAACCTAACTGACTGTACTGTATGACATCAATGACTGATTGACTGACTGACTGACTGATTGACTGTTTCAGTTACCGGCTAAGCGGTTAAAGCATTCAGGGATAATTCAGGCCCAGCGTTACACTGCACGTCTGGAGCACATATTAACATGTTGCATGTGCAGTTGGGCCCGAAAACCAGCACTCTGTTAGGAAAAAGATATATATTTACAGTGGCACTCCGCGTTCATGTGTTGATGGAGAAATTTCTTCCTCTTCTTCAGGTTGTTTTTCAGAATAATGGCGTCACATTTGATCTGATCTTTGTCGACAGGCATTGTGAATTATCCATGTTATTCTACCAGCCCGGAAAATTTGCTGCCAGTTTTTGTGGGTTTGGGGAATCATATCTGAATATGCGTCTCTCCATTTTCCAACACATTTGGTGTTCTGAGAGAATTCTCTCCAGAAACTGATAACAAATCTGCATCTGTAGCCTACAATAGTCTATCACCATTACACTATAAAGAGATGAGGGACCTGCCTTGGTTACCAACTTGGTCCACTGTATTGTTAAAGGGAAAAAAAAAAAAGAAAGCATCTGGAAAATGGATCAGATCATTTTCAGTTATCCGCGTTTTAACGTTTTCAGCTGTCAGTTTTCCAAAAAAAAAAAAACGAGACAAAAGAAATAGACAACACTCCTCTGAGCAGAAACACGTCACGATGCTCTTGCCAAAGGCTCAGTGTCTCAGCCTTCCTAGCTAATTTAAGTTGGTAGCAGCATGCTGGCATCCTCAGGTTCTTTAATGTCCCATGAAGTGGGTTAATGTAATGTTAAAGAATTTCATATACGTATGGCTAGGAAGGTGTGATCTTTTGCTGTGTAGTGATTAGTTCTATGAGATTTTGGGTCAAGTGCATAGTACAGAGTCCACCCCCATGAAAGCAAGCATCATTTGCAATTTTGCCGGTTTTCTCAGCGTGATGTTGAAGACTTCACTTGCTTGTCGTTCAAGCCAGAGAAGGTGAAGTTCATGTATTTGCAAATGATCAAAACAATGCACTTGTCTTATTTATTAGTCAGGGTCTAACAAATCAGTTTTATGAATTTCCCTTTTTTTTTTTTTTTTTTTTTAAATTTTTAAAATTAGACATTCCTCTTAAATATCTTTACTGAATAATATGATACACGCTGCAGGAGTTTTACAGCAGATAGAGAGTTTAAGAATGTCTAGAACTGTCATTCATTTTGGAAATATCATAATGTAAAGCTGGACTGGGGCCCAAAGCACAAATGCCACATCATATTACTGTATATTAGTGTTGTACATTGTCATAACGTACTCTACACTATAGTAACAAGACAGGTACCAAGCAGTGTCTTACTATTTTTAGTTTAAAAATTGAACTTTGCTTTAGAATGATTAAAAACCCAAATCATAAAAAACTATACATATTTTTGTACAGTGCTTAGTGCACTTCTCCAAGTTTTTCAAAACAGTATTATTTAATATATAATTCTGTAAATGAATTAATACAATTGATTTAAACTGTAAAATCTGAAAAATTTTTTTTTTTAAATATATAGGAGACACTTGCTGGTCCTTACAGTTTACACAAAGTTTGTTAATGCAAATACACTCTTATTGTACTAAAGTCTGTCATTCACAGAGGCAGCTATTACCGGTGTGAACACACACACAATCCACATGTCCACAATACACACTCTCACTGTTGCTGTGATGTTTTTACATTATTCACATGATTGCATGTATCAGTAATTTAGGGGGAAAGTTTAGCAGTAGCTTTTATTTCTTATGACACATTCTCCTTTTCTCACTTTGTATTTTTTATCAGTCATTTTTAATTATCTTAATGACACTCACATAATATTAATCGGTGCCAGGAGTGCGATCAATACTGGCATTCCCCACTCTCGTCCAAATACAGCCACAACTCTTGAGTCCTCTCGACATACGGATCTCTGATCAGTGATGTGGTGCCCAACCTGTGCTGAAAGGAGTGTTTGCTCCACTTGTTTTGGAATGGAATTGAATAGAGGGAAAATTTTTTTTTTTTATTTTGAGGGGTAAAATTTTAAATGCTTTCCGGTGTTAAATGCTGTTGTCCTCAGGAATATATTTGAAAATATTTGGAAAAATGAATTACATTGAAATTATAATCTGGCCCAATATTTTATAAGTTGGGGCAATACCTTGTTTAAGTAACTTCAAAACAGAGGAATGCTCATGTAAACATTTTATTGTATTAAACATAAAGAATTTTATTGTGTAATAAGTTGTGTGTCGTTATTCTTGCACATCTGTAAACACAGGCCACAGTGAAAGGCTGATGTTTTTTACTCAACCAAACATTGAAGATGCTAAAATCTTACAAGAATAGTTTTGAATTTATTTTTTTTTATTTTTTTACCTTTAATCTCACTGTTTCAGCATTCCATACTTTCAGTAGTAGACAAAGTGTTCAGCTTTGTGTTTACACTTTAAGGAGAAGGCTGGATGTATTTCCATATTCTCAACAAATCCCATAATAAAACCAAAACCAACAATTAACTGATCTAACTAAAATATTTCTGTGTATCCAGTCCTCTGAGCCTTAGACCTCTAGAGCAACAAATATGTATTGATCCACGGCTAAAAGTAGTTCCCAACAAATGTGCTATTTATAGCTGTTAGAATAACAAGATAAAAATTTTTAATGTTTCATATGTTGCCAAGATATGGAGGACACCTCTAACGTTATGTCAGTTTTGGTATGCCCATTATAAAGAAAAGCATGAATGACTGGAAATAAACAACATCACTGATAACTCTAACCTTATATTGAAAGAGACGAAATTAAACATTTCTTACAGTCTCCAGTGATGGTGTTATGTCACAAGATAAGAATGTAAGATAAGGCATGTGATCCGTATACCCCAGGGTGCAATGCATTCACTCCTCTGCCCCATCCTCTCTGCCTCAGGCATTCCTGCGCCAACTCAGAGAACAGGAGCTGATCGGGAAGCATCGCAGAGTTTCAGGGATTTCCAGTTTGTGCCTTCATTGTCGTGACCAGGACATAACGCTAGATGTAAGGTGTCCGTGAAGGTGCCAGCACAGAAGCAGTAGAGGGGGGTCATGGTATCAGCTCCTAGGAAGCACACCAACCCCCCGGGGAAGCTGCAGTGCACCCCAATGCGAGTGAACTGTTTTCCTGCCAGCAGAGACAGCTCATGCTGGACACCGCCATGCCATGCAGTGTAGTCTCCATTGAAGTATTCCACACACCAAGACTCTTTGCCTCGGCCCAGCCAGCAGTCCTCCTCACGGCCCTTGCGTGGGATACTCGGGTAGGTGAGCCCTAGCTCCCAGTAGGTCTTCCCACTCACCTCCACCTCCCAGTACTGGCGGCCCTCGCTGGAGCCTTTCTGGCTGATCACGTTTAGGGTGTTGTCAAAGCGGGAGGGAGTGTCAGGGACATCCTGCCAGGTGTCTGTGTAGGTGGCTGAGTCGCCTTTGGGAGAGATGATCAGCTTGGGGTGAGCAGTGTCAGCGTCAAGGACACCATCTGCAGCATCTATTTGAGAGACAAAGAAAGAAAAATTGAAACGTGTCGTACAAAATATAGCGCAATGATCTGTCATGTTCTCCTCACAAGTGTAACAGTTGTAACCTTTGACACAGCTGGGAGCAAGACCCCTTCACATGTCAATCTACCTGTCTTTTAGGGTGAACTCACAGCTCTGAAACAGTTTCTTCGTGACAGGGATCTGGGACCTGATGAACAGCAGCAGGTTGATGGTAAGACTCAGCAGCTGCTCATTCTTAAACTCGTCCACCTGAATCAGGTCAGGGTCAGTCAACTTCAGCGTTTCAGAAATTCTAAATACAAACAGAACAAGTAGTTAATGCCAAATCGCATAACTGACAAGACTAACAAAAATTAGACATTCACAGTTCACACTGGCAAATATTTATGATGATAATAAACTGAAATATAAAAAGATATGTACATGAGTCATCAAATGTAATCAGCATATTGTTTGATTAGAAATTTGCTGTTTGAGCATGATCATATATCGTCCAAAAAAGTTTCAATTTGTCCTTCAAGTTGACAAGGAAATGTTGATGATCAAAATAAGATGTTGATTTTCAGTAAGTGGGAAACTGGCTGCTACCTGTAAGACCACTAGATACCAGGTAAATTACGCAGCTTGAATTTTCCCCCTGGTATTTCCCTTTTGAAAGAGGAAAAATGTTTGGTATGATTGATAGTTACTGATGTACTCTGACCTATATTTGCCTCACACAAAAAGATTTTGTATTAAGCTTTACATATGAAGTTCTATGTATTTCTAGAAATGTAAACATACCTTTTTTCTGTTTCAGCTTTCTGTAGAGGATATAAAAAGAATACATAATCACTGAGCTTTATTCCCCTGAAAGAGCTTGAGACACAGTAAAATGTATTATATGCCCCATAATTTGCTTGAAATCATAACTTTGTTTTACCTGGATGTTAATTTCTTGTGTGTCCTTTTTCACACGGGCGCTGAGGTTGTCCAGTTCTTGGTTCAGTTCCTGGATGAGGTGGTAGCACTCCTCTATCTTCTCCTCCACTAACTTCTCTGTGGCCTCGTGCTCTGTGTCCAGCTGGGTCAGAGTGATGCGAAGATCCTCATCCAAAACCCGCTTCATGTCCTCATACTTCTTCCTGATTTTCTCCTTCACTGCATTGGTCTTTTTCTCAGGTGAGAGAAATACATTTGTAATGGTTTACAAATGACAACTGTACATTTATGGTCTGGTGTGGACGTTCTTTTGTGAATTATAACCAGCAAACTCCACTTTGAGAACCATGAAAATAATTACCTCTGAATACAGTAGGGCTATTTTCATCATGAGTTGATCTGAAAATTATTCTATACAATTAATTCATTGATCGCTGGGCCAGAGAATGTCAGAAAATAGTGGGAAATGCCACTTACAGTTTCTTAAAGCCTAGGTTGAAGCTTATTTTGCCCAATCAACAATCCAAAACCTCCAAATAATCCATTTACTGTCACATAAGATGAAGA
>JBBMJY010000014.1:9933423-9963876 GCA_037833715.1 Toxotes lorentzi | reverse complement strand
TATATATATATTTGTTTGAAAAATGACTTAAATGATTAACCAATTATCAAAATAGTTGCAGATTAATTTTCTGCCAGAAGACTTTCGGATTAATTGACTAATCATTTCAGCTGTAGACAACAGTACGTGATAACAACATGTAAAGTAGTTATGAAATGAGTTTTCATGCAGGATAGTGCAATATATAAAAACAAGCCAGCTTTATGTGAAACAATTTGTGGATGGAAAATGGCAAACTAGGAGGACCACAACATGCAAATAAATAAATAAATAAATAGACAGGATAGCAAAGATGTTCGGTTTCAGAATTCATAACTCATTTAACCTTGAGGTGAACGTGCTTCAGCAGAACAAGGACATACTCTATGTTCCACTGCCGTCAACTAAAATCATGAATGTGAGGCGCTGAGCAAACTAAACAAACCCACAAAATATCTTAAAGGTTACACGGCATGCATTGTGATCTGAGAAATATGACAGTGACCCTTGGGATGTTTTGCAACATAATGTTCACAGACACAGACGCTGATGGGACAAGGTGGACCATGATTCAGCCCCTTCTTCCAAATGTTTACTGATACTGATAGCGGAGTCACCACTTTCACCATGTGGTCCCCACCCTGTATGATTTAGCAGGTGTTAGCTATCAGGCCGCATGCGAATAGCTAACACAAAAACAGGTGAGGAATATCTTAACTAGTGACAGATCTCAGCAAGCAATTTGTGTTGCATTTGTAAGTCAAATAAAATAACACACTTACTGTTATCTCCTCCTGCTTGGCCACCAGCTTCTTCATCCTGTAGGTAATGACATCTCTTTGTCGCTGCTGATGTTTCAGAAGGATTTCCTTTGAAACATATACAGACAGGAAAATCGAAAGAAAGGGCGGTGAAAACGAAGCCTGAGAGTGGTGGGTCAACAGTGTCACTGACATTTCTTCTGGATAAGAAGCCAAAGAGGAAGTGCTTACTTCATTTGTGACCTTCCCTCCAACCTTACTATTCATCGTCTCTACAGTAGTGCAGATTAAACTCCACCAACCAGTGACAACATGACCGTGAGGGCTTTTATAGGCCTGCCACAGGTGTGAAGGCTTTGACATGGGGGGAGGGGGAGGACAGGGTTTATATCTGCCATCCGCCGCCTCCACCGTCCCAGTGCACTTGCAAGCACGTGCCTTGTTTTATTAAGGAGAGACCATGAATCTAAACTTTGAAGACAAGAGGAAGGAAACAAGCTTTAAAGCAGAGAATGTCTGATGGAGCAGGACAAAGGCAAGCTGTCAGACTCGAGGAAGAGTTATTTTGTGTCCTACAAATCGAGAAGTGCATAAGAGCTCTATATATACCAACCTGACACTGACCTTGATGTACTGTAAATGTGTGTGTGTGTGTGTGTGTGTGTGTGTGTGTGTGTGTGTGTGTGTGTGTGTGTGTGTGTGTGACTGCGACCCACATGCTCCTTTGAGGGAAAATCCATGTGTTTTTTTTTGTTCATACACAGACCACACTTTTTTCGCAAATATTCCATGTGCACAAAGCGATTAAAGAGCCTGTTGAAATTCAGCATAAGAAAGTTAAATTTGTCTACAGCTCGTGCCTGTTTAAATGCTTGCCAAGACCCATGACCTTTTACACGCATAGCACAAATTGCCAATGAGAATGCGAAAGCAGAATGACGTCAAATGCACCTAGAGCAGCTGACTCCCATTTGTCTAATGACTAACAGGACCGGTCAAATTTAAGTCATGCTCACGTCACTGCACAGAATATCCCTCAAATCTGCTACTTGAGGCTCTGACTGACCTCCTCCCATCCCCTCCAGGCCCCCCCTCCCTCCCCACACCCATTATCCTGACATATTTAGCATCAGAGGACACGGAAAAAGTGGCACAGCACAGCAGGGCCACATGCCTCCATCTGAGTGCTCCATGGAGACTGTGATCACTCAGACTGACATGCCAATTTGCAAGATCATTTCTGAATCGGAGATGGTGAAAGCAGCTGCTTTAGAGAGACATTTTCTTGTCTTCTTAGATTACTGGATACATATGACTGGGACTCCGCTGATGAACGAACTTTGAATCAGAACGGCCTGCGCAGACCAATACTGCTACTTTTAACAAAGCATGTGTTATCTTTTTATACTCCAGCTTCTGAATATCAACCTCACTATAAATGTACTGGGAACATTTTTGCTTTAATCCATCCTATGTAACATTTTTCAGCACATAAAAGTGTTTTTAAATGAGTTTTTCAACAACTCTGAGTAAGTAGAGGCTGGGGATATAAACACATGATGAATGACAACGTAGGTGTAATGATATAAAAACATGTCTTGGGTAATATTTAGTCCCTGCTTATGTGGGTTTACCATTATTTGATCCAGCCCAGCTGCTGACCTGACCTGTTCCTGTGAACCGTCATATAATCTCCATACTTGTGTCCCTTTATTGGCTTGTTTAAAGCTGCACTTATAAGTATCAACCGCTTCATCATACACCATCCTGATTTCAAACGTTGGCATCAGTCTTTTGTTTTGTTTTCAGGGTTCTTTAATGTGGTGCCACAATAGCCTGTGTGAACCGTGCCAAAGTAACTTTAAACACATTTCACACAAAAGTCAAAAGTAATAATTTTATTCTAACAAAGTAGCAACCAAGGATCACCCATAAAGGGGAAAAAAGACACAAAAACAAAAATACAAAACGTGAAGACAAAATCACTCTCAGCGAGGAGAAAGACTGAACACGGAGCAAAAACCAAACAAGAAACAAAGTAACAAACAAATACAGAACCTGACTGGGGATACAATGACAAGAGGCAAGGTGAAAGACATGAGCAAAGGGCAGGAGACAAAAAGACAAGGCAAGATGAGAGACAAGACGAACTGACCCTGAACAAAGGGAGACGCAGACAATATATACACTCAAGGTAAAGGGAAACAGGTGAAACCAATTAGGCAGACAATCACAAAGGTGGGAAACAAGACAAAGACAAGAAATAGAACAAGACCAGATACACAAGGGCTATGGTTTCAAAATAAAACAGGAACTATAAACAGAACTTAAGAAACTAAACAAGAGTCCGAAGAGTTCAAAAGTCCACAAGAGTTCTAAACATAACAGTGTTCAGAAAACAGCCCCCCTAAGGGGCTAGGTATGACAGTAACACTGAAAAGCATCCATGTGTGCATAAACCTTTGTGCTTTTTAATGGGTTTTCAAAATGATTTATGAGTCCAAGGATTGGTACATGTGTCATACTTCCCGACAGCACGTTTGCAAAGGAATGCAACCGCATTTCCTAAAATGTGAAAAAAAGAGTGAATATGTGCTTTTTCCAAGGGGAACAGGGTCCTGCATGGAATTCTGCAACCCAAAGAACACACCAGGGCAACCAACAGCAGGTAAACAAATGAAGCAGATAAAAGAGTTGAAGCAAGTAAACAACTGAAGCGAGGAACCAGAAACTCCAGTTCCCATTATGAATATCTTGTTACTGTTTGCCAGGCACAGGAAAGTAACTGGCTTCCTCATGCAGTAACACTTACAGACAGTGAGGTGAGCAGAATCTCTGAGCGGCTGCTCCACAGGTAAGCATGCTATGTTTTTTGTTTTTCTTTAAGCATATACACATACATATATATATATATATATATATATATATATATATATGAATATGTTGTGATGTGTTGTAATGTGTTGGATTTTTTTGTTTTTCTCATCTGATTTACATTGTGATGTGACAAATAAGTACGTGCACCCACCAGCCAGTACATGTTCGGTTCTGTCTTAGAAAAGTATTAAAAGTTTAAAGAATTATATTATGTAAATCTTAACAGTGGTTTGGTAAAAAGAGGATACTAAATATTCTTGAATGAGTATTGCTGAGATATTGTATGTTGATACTTATTAATGTCTTTTTTTTTGTTTTTTTTATTAGTGAGCCAATGCTGTTACGACAGTCATAAAATCTTTTTTTTCTCGTACATGTACACATGAACCTCACACGCCTTCTTTTAGTGAACTGAGCTCTGTCTTGACTGCTCTGCTTGCACAGAGGCATGAGCCTATTTTTAAACCCTACATTGTTAGTTTAAAAGGTTAACTATTTCCTATGGATATTTTTATACTGTTTTGAAGAGACAGAGATGATGGATCCCTGTGGTTTTTTTTTTTTTTTTTTTTTTTTTTTAGGTGCAGTGTCACAATGAATAAGGCCCAGAAGAGCACAGGTAATGTATCTGGATCTGATTTAGGTACCTATGGTTATTTACTGGCATTTTGGGTTTGTTTAAAGTGTATCTGAAACTGATCTCTCTTGTCAAGGCATAAAAGATTCATTTGACAAGGACACCTGGAATGTGTTAATGTACCAAAGTAATACATTCCAGTTTTAATCACTTGGTCTCTTGTTTAAAGTACTAAAAAAAAAAAAAAAAAAAAAAAAAGTTATTTTCAGTTTTTCTTCACTTGTTCATTCTTCCTCCATAAACTGGTTTTCCCAAATAGTGCCGACAGGAAAATAAATGTATAGATTTCTGGAAATAAAAACAAGATTTAAGCAAACGATTACAAAACAACTGGATTTTCCTTTGACTTCAGGTGGAAGTACTGTCTTCTACAGACCAGTTGGAGTTGTGAAGGAAATAAGATCTGGATACCTGTTCAAGTCTCCTCCTACAAAACGATTGACGACAGAGGTGACAGCACAATGACATTAACATATTGCTGCTTTTTTATGCATGTGTGTGTTTTTCAATTACTTTGTTGTGTTTTTCCTTCAGAAATCATGGAAGAAGAGGTATTTTGTGCTGTTCAAAGTCAGTGATCTTGAGCATCACCTGAAGTACTTCAGGAGTTCAGAGGACAAGGACAGGCCTCTTGGAGGGATAGACTTGTCACAGTATGTCATCAAATGGGCCATTCAATAGCAATTTTTTATTTGTTATTTTCTATGTAACCTATAAAGGACATTAAACAAAACATTAAGAATATAAAACAACACACGTCTCAAATTCAAACTAAATGCTGTTTTCAACATCTCTATATTTTGTGTCCTTGTATCAGTATCTCACTGTTGAATGTGAGCCCTCAAAGCCACCAGAAATGGGGATGGATCCAGAAGTGCTTCAAGTGCTCTCCTTCCTGTGTGCTCTACATCAGGGCTGCTGAACGGGACTATTTCCTCGTTGGGGAGAACAGGTCAGTCATCTGTTGTTTTTTTTTAAGGTTTTTAAGTGTGATATTTAGCACTAAGGTGGAACTTATAGCTCCTTTACCAACTTCAATGAATTTTATGACACTGTACTGCAAAAACACCTGACATACCACAAATACACAAGAATGTCTTTTTCTATGACTCTAAACAGCTAGATAATTAGAGGTGTGCATGCATACTCATTGATGTTGGATTTGGGGGATTGCAGGAACATGGCAGTGAAGAATGTCTTGATGAGCATCCATTAATCACTGTATTTATCTGTATATTTTTGAATATAAAGTTCAAAGTCTAGCCATTTTACTCTAACTATATTTGGACTCTGCATAAATGCTGCCATTTTAAAACAATATAACTTTTTCAAATGAGATTAGGTTTGGATTGTGCAGTGGCAATGTGCAGAAAAACAGTCCCAAATACGTAAATGCATGAATTTGAAAGGGAGTGATGGCGTAACCGAGACTGAGGCCACAGCTGAGTTGGCCAATCCTCCTCTCAAGGCCCCTGCTGACACTTTCACAGTGCCTCATAAAACACTTCCCTCTGCTCTTTACACCATCTACTATTTTGGGAGTTCTAACAATCAAAATTAAATTATGAGGCTGCCTTCCAGTTTGGTAACAGCCTATCAGCTGGTAATGATTTTGCCTTCCACTTTGCCCACACTAAATTGTTGCTAAATGTCACTATTTCCACTTTATATTTGACTTTATAATTGAATTTTAAATTGAATGTAATAGCCATAATTTGGAGGGGGGGGTGGGGGGTGATGATGAAAAAAAAGAAGCTTTTCCTATGTCCTTCTTTGTTCTAGTGATGAAGTGGATGGCTGGTTTGCTGACCTGTTTGACGCCCTGAAAAACCGTCCACATAGATTTGTGAGTTCAGAGGTACATTTCAACTTCAGTTCTTTAAAATATTTTTTTACAGCTTATGGAGACCGAAACATATATATATATTTTACATCTATCATGTTTTCTTACCAGCTATGTCACTGTCACTGACAATAATTATCTGATGTATTTTCTTATTCTTCGAGGATATGACTAATGGGCAGCCACTAATCGAGGTAAATATTCACATCACCTGGTTCAAATGGATGCCAACAAATTTTTTTTTAAAAATCCAATAAGTTGCTTTTTTCTTCTTTCTCTTGTTTCACTACTACTTTATTTCCTTCTGTCGTCCTCTGCCTCCATTTTCACAGCACTTCATGTGCTCAGTCTAAATTCTCCCAGTGTCCCTGAGGAATCTCAGTGAAATTCCTCACCCTACAGTTTCATCAGTCTTTAAGCGTGCCTATCAGTCAGTTCTTTGTTTGACTTTTGAAAATAGAACACTCTTCCTGTTTTACCAGGTTATTTCAAAGCCCTTTATACGGAAAAAGAATTCAGCTGTTGCGTGTGAAAAGGTTGGTCCGTTGCAACTAAAGCTCTGCATGTATTTAACTAATTCTCTCTAAGTGAATCCATCCTGTCAACCTAATACTAACTCAGGCAAATCAAGACTGTCTGTTTGGGTTTGAGTGGACAAGACAAGATGATCTGGGCCTTTAGCTGTAGTGTCACGTTTGTTATCCATGTGGATGCCCAGGTACCAACAGGAGTCCACCTGAGCTATGGCATGATCGTGGATGACCACTGAGTTCTTAGATATATTTTAGTACTGTGGTTCCAATCCTGGCTTTATTTCAGTGTATTTAACTTTTTGCTGCAGCTCCCTGGTAGATGTATGGTTACAGTGCATGTCACAAGCATGGTTTGATTCTGGCTGGGGACCTTTGTTGCATGTCAAAAACCCATCACTCTCTTCCCTTACTTCCTGTCTCTCTTTTCACCATCAACAAATAAAGGCAGAAATGCCAAGACATGTTGGCAACAGAAGCATGAAGCACAACTGTTTTATGTGTGTGTTTATATATCTTTAAATACCCATACATCCTCTATATTACAGTATACCCAAACATATAACTAATGCATCCTACCCGGGGACAAACGAAACCTTCTGCTGTCATAATAACATGTGACATGTCCTAATCACAGAAATCACAGGCGCTTTAATGTGTGTTTTTGTTGTCTTTTTCAGGCAGCGATTAAAATACGGTCCATGTCTGATCCATCCTCAAATGCACTGGATAACAACACTGGAAAATCAAAGGTGCAAAATTTTGACTTGATTGTTTGTACTTAGTAAGTGATATGAGTTGGGGGAATTGGAGGTTATTTTCCTTTTGGTGATATATGGCATGTTGCTCTCTGATTTCCCAGCAGGATGAAGAATATTCCAAAAGACGTGCATCAGAGCCTGTGAATCCCATCTACGACTACCCGAGATCCTACTTACACCAAGTACAAGTAGGGCTGCAGCTTTTAATCGTTTTCAATACTTATTCGACTGCCAATTATTTTCTTGATTAATCAATTAATTGTTTTTCCTATGACATGTCAGGAAATAGAGGAAAATGTCCATTGTAGTTTTCACTGTGAGGTCTTCAACTCACAAGCAGAGTGTTTGGGATTTGTTTGCATATTTATAATTTTGTTGACTGACTTATCGATTAATCAACTTATTGTTTAAGCTCTAAACACCAGTTAAATTAACTTTTGACTGTGATACTGTAACTAATGTGTACTGTAACTGATAACCGTTGTAATTTCTGCCCTTTTCTTTTTGTGAATCAGGTCAGGGAAAATGGTTCAACCAACGGCAACGCCGTGGAGTCACTGTGAGTGTTACCCACTGCGTCCCTTTGTCAGACAAAAACATTTAGTGTCACTTTTGTTCAAGTGACATATGCTGGAATTGTTTCTCTGTTGATTTGAAAAATCTGTCTCTTATAGATATGAAACGATGCAGCAAGTTAGACATAATGGCCAGGTGGCTCAGGAAGTGTAAGTGCCAGATCACTGAAAAAAATAATAAAATAAAATAAAATAAAATAAAATAAAATAAAATAAAATAAAATCATATTTTGTAATAATGATAAATAATTGCTGGTTAGTGTTTAAAACTGACATCAGTTCATTGTGCCAAATGCTTCAGGGACCGTGAAGTTGAAGCGGTTACCACCGGCAGTCTGATGAGATCTGTCAATCACGTCTTTGACAAACTGAAGACCCAGATTTCTCCACTGCCTCCGTTCAGTGAGGAGGCAGACGCAGAAAACAGGTAGATCTCAGATTAATTACAGGGTCTTTTTTTTTTTTTTTTTTTTTGGGCCGTGGGTGTGTATTTTTGACTTTTCTCTTTGTCTTCAGTGTCAGTGCCCTATGCTCCTTGTGCAACATGTTTTGTCAGTGCGCTAAATACCAAAATAGCTCACTCATCAGAGGCAATCACGGCCTTGCTGGCTCAAAGACCTAGGCTGACAACAAGGAGGGTGTCAACTTTACTGCATACAACTGTTGACACTTCAGGACTAGTCAAGAATCTCAGAAGGCCAATTCAGAGTCTGTTTAGCAACTTATCTTTTCGACTAAATGAAAAGGTATCTATTATCTAGTGAAAGAGGTTATACCTGATGGCACTGATCATCTTCACTGATTTATATACAAGTAAGCCATGAAAACATGTCTCGTGGTGCTGATTTTTCAGCCCTTGTATAAGCTGTACTTACATGTCAGGTATAACTGATTAACATCTACCTCATGTTAGCTGTCATTTATTTCACAACTGTGCAATCACAACTGACTGTGGGGTAACTCATGTGGTTCGCATCGTAGATAACCAGATGCTAATCAGAGCCATGCAAAGTACTGTATTTAAATACCTAAAGTATTTAAAGTCAACTTACGTGACTTTTGCTAAAATAAAACGCACTTAAACCACAAGTGGCAATCAAGGGGTAACGGTAAATGTTAAAATGTAGTGTAACAGTGGCACATGTAGGCTAATAATAGCCACCATAAGCTACTATTCATACCAGGTGAAGTAAGACTGTAGCCGGAAAATCTCTGTGTAGTGAACTGAAAAAGGGCGTGCTTCATTGCTTATGACTCAGCTTTTAGTTTGGAAGAGGAACAATGTTTCCTCTTCGGAATATTTCTTCTTTCTAAAACTGACTTGTCTTGCTTCAAGGCCGTGAACGTTAAAAGCAAAATAAAGAAAGTGCGTGCTTTACAGCAAACATTTTCACAACACTGACCTTATAAATCACTGATGCTCTATTTTTTATTTTTTTTTTTTACCATCAAAAAATGTTTTCTGTATATTAGATGCTCAGGGAATCTGTTGAAGTACAAAGGCCGTCACAGTGCTAACACAGTCACCATGTTGAGGGTGCAGATCCGACTTTGTGTCTGTGTAACATGCCAGACCTTCTGTTTCCTATAGGGCAAGTTTTAGCCAATCAAATTTGACCTTCCAGTTTATTAACACCATTGCGTTAATCACCAACACAGCAGGAGATCACATCCACTTTGCCTCTTTCAGTTTTTTCATGTCAACATCTCCTGTATAAAAATACTCTCTTCTGCTGTTTGCTTTCTTAAATCTGCTATAATATCAAACTATGTGATAATGTTGTGTTTCACACTGACGTCTGATTTCTTTCTAAGTGGCCAACCACTGTGCCGTCTCCCTGAAGACCATCTTCTCTGCTACATTTGGCATATAGGCTTCTAAAGTGCCTCTAAATTAGAATTCCTCTTGCGCCTCCACAGTGATTAGGGAATTATTTGCCTCTCCCATGCTGCTTTTATGAACTATTTTAAAAAAAAAAAAAACCTCAAGACATCTGGTCTCCTTTTTATGTAACTTAGGTGAAACCTATTTTGGTTTCTGGGGCATACACCTTTATCAACCATTTCTTCTTCCTTTATTGTTGTTATTTTCTGCCACAAGGGCAAAAGTGGACTTCTTTCCATCCAAGGCTTCTAACACAGTGCCAGAAAACGTTGTTATGCGACCTGGCTGTAAGCCTCCATGACAGTGCATGCATATTCAGATGGTTCTTCCTCTGTGTCATTTCATAGCTTCAGTGAGAGTAGTCAGCTTGAAGGGTTGGTCTTGATTCCTGCTAAATGACAGCCTCTTTGTGGTTTGTCCTCCGTCTCTCTCCAAGCTGTCTCAAGGCCTTTTGTTGGACGCCAGCCAACAACACATGTGACTATGTACCCGATACAATCTATCACGCTATTACTTGGTTTTTCAGAGAAGAAACACAGCCTTCGGACTTCAGCAGCAGCTCCAGTGACAACGGGGCCATCTCTCCTGTACAGATGCTGGAGATTAACAATGTGCAAAGCTCCACTGAGTGGTGAGATTATGAAGTAACTCACTCTGAAGCCAAAAATGTAGCTACTTGGTGGGATGCACAAATTTTAGGGGCCTCTTTTGCAATGAGACAAACACTAGAGATAGAGACATTTATGTGGGATATGATGATTAGCTGAAGTGAAGAGTTAGAGTGAGGTATGAGCGCTCTCATTCAACAGTTGCTCTACTTGTGGAGTAATAGTACAAGGAGACCACCCCTGTTGTGGTGCCCTTTGAGCTACTGCCAATCAAAAAGTCAAAAACAGCTTTGTAATGGTTACAGAAAACAAATAAAAAAAGACATCATCACATTTAAGGCGACTCAGTAAAACAAATAACCAGAAAAGGAATGCTGGGACCAGCGCTGACATGTTGCACGACTGGTTAGAGTAGTTCCTGGAGGCTTTTGCAAGCAGACGGGGGTATAAAAATAGTATAATAATAAGCGCTGCTCCACATTAAACATGAATAACTCAGACGACTTTGCAAACAGAATTTAAATGAGTTGTTCAAAGAAAATTAGAAGTCCTTATCTATACAGACACTCATGCCAATGTAATGGAAGAAGGAGACAATAATAACTGCAAATGTCTGCTTTCATTGTACGTGCTTGTTCACCGCATCCCAAGCAGACAAAATTTCATCGCTTAAGAATCAAAGGTTTCATTTTTTCTTTATTAGTTGGAATTTTGTGCCTTTAAATCGGGGAGTTGGTTTCGTAACTCAGGCCATAATTTCTTCCCTTGCAGTTCTAGCAGGGTTATTTTTTTATTGCACTGGACAGTTGAGGGTTAAGATATAGTAGTAAATGTATTTCTCTGCACCACGTAAAAAAAACATATACAATACCATTAAATAAAGCTTTCGCTGGTGTTATTTTTCTTTCAAGTCTTGACCCCAGCACCGCAGAGGAAAGAGATATTGAGGTCAAGCAGGCAGATCTGAAAAAACACCTGACACTAACAGAAGTGGATGGGAAACCAAGGTGAGTTTGTCTGTGAAAAAGGACAAATTACCTGATGTTGTTGGACAATAAAGTTTAAGAAAAAAAGGTCAGAGAAACACAAACACCGATGTGCGTGCCACATTCACTCCTGTCTGTTCTATTGCAGATTTGTCTTCATCCCAGAAATAACAGACTCCCACAGTTTAAAACGAGAGTTCATGTCAGGCAGAGCTGGTCGTAATGCTGCACGCTCTTGTTTTCTCTTTTCGCAGCTGAGAAGAGTCAAGCTCAATGCTGTGCTGCAGGAACTGTCTATTCATTTGTGCTGGATGCTTCAGAGCATTCAGCTGAAATTTATAAACTGCTCTTTGCATTCATTCTTTTAATTGCATTAATACCTTTTGTGATGTAGAAAAAAAAATAGTTCAGGCACAGTGTTCAGTGTTAAGTGAGGGAGAAATGCGAGCTGTCATCAGCCTGTGTATGCAGCTGGACTTATTAAATACAAGCATGTCTTGGTCTGTCAGACGTGTGAGAGACAGACACAGGAACAAACGCCTCCTGTGTTGACAAGCTGTAAGACATAAGCCAAACCTGCAGTAGAACACACAGTAGTACTTGTGACTGTGGCAAATATATTAGTGGGCTTTGTGACGGCTGTGAATGAAAAGCGTCATGATTACAGGGGCCCACAGCTGGAAAGGACTGACAAAGAGCCACAGAATTCACAGCTGAGCCATGAGAGCTACAGGAAGAATCTGTAAAAAAAAAAAAAAAAAAAAAAAGTAAATATGCTTTTGTGTCACAGTGTGTCTGGGTGGACAGGCCAGCCAATGTCGGTGTGCCTGTTCCACAAAGGAGACCAAATTCTGGCAATTAATGACTTGCACGTCGGCAGCACGGAGGACTTCAACATGTACATCAGCAAGTCACTCAAGAATGAGGTACGTCCATTACTCGTACGCAAGATGCGAAGACACCAACGCGTTGTCAGTGTTTGTATGTGTCTGTGCATTCTGTGATGTGAGAGACAAATTATTTCTCTTTACAGCTGAAGCTGACCATCCTGCGTCAACCTGGATGCCAGCCGCTGCATTCCCCAAACTCTATCTGCAGTGACTGACTGCAAAATGACTATTAGAGATGAGATGCTTACTTTCACTAATCTGCCTGCGTATGTTTAAACGATTCTTTGAGGCACCTCCTGCCTACAGTTGGTGGGTTTGTACCACTTTAGACAACAGACAGTATTTCCCCAAGGCCTGCTCAGTTCCTATCGATCTGTCCTTCTAAAAGTTTACTCGATTTAAAAGTCTACAGGAGCTTTAAGTGATGACTTCTTGATTGTGTGTGGTACTTGTTCTCAAATGTTGTGATTAGATACCATATTTTACACAATGCACAGCAAGACTTTTTTTTTATGTAAAAAGGCCCCTGGAAAGTAAGGCCAAATATTTTGGGCCTATCATCTCCTATACCTCAAGAATGGTTGAAAAAAGATACTGCTGGTGACTGGTGAAAAGACTCTTACCAGGAAAGCCTGTAAGTGCACAGAAGGAAATTACAATGGGCATTTACAAAATGGAGAAGATAAAGTGGAAATATTTACTTCACACCTGGAAAAAATTGGTTAAATACATTATACCCCCCAGGTCTGATCCCATTTTCACAAATCAATGATTATGTTGTAAAGAAAAGATCACTCCCAACTTGTACATAGTTTTGTTTTTGGTTTTTTGGCTTTGTTTCTTTCTTTTTCCATATGTTTATACCTTTGATAAGTACTATTATGAGACTACTGACAAACATGAATATATGATAGATATATCTGAAAGACATCTTATGGAAATGTTTGATGCTGATGTCACTAAAAAAAATACAAAAGGAAAAACAAAGTTGTGCTCAGAAGGGAACAAAGAGCTGTTTTACAGAAACATGTTTCCTCATACCACTTGTATGATGCCAAATTAAAGGGCATTCTCATGACACAAGCTTTTGTATCCAAGACAAATGTGTAAAGGAGATTAAAAAAAAAATGTGATCTGAACTGTGCAAGGCATGTAGTGCAAAAAATGGGGCAATATGCAGACAACTTTAAAGTCCAATGGCAGCGAAGGTTTCTGAGGATTCTGGGCATGTGTTGGATCTTTTCTTGCCACTGATTGCCTAATGCGTCTTCTATTTTTAGTAATCAACTTTAATCCAAGAGGACAGGAAGCAACAGAGAGCATAAATGATTCAAAGAACATGAGGATGGTGTTAGGCATAAACCAACATGCCAGTTGTGGCCAGAAATATTCAAACCACATTTGCATCTTAAAACTGTGGCTTGAGGAGGAACGACTGAGCTGCATGAATGATCGCCCAGCAATGCTGATTCATTTCCAGTTTGCTCAGTATTCAGCACCTGTGATGCCATTTCTTTGTCAGCCTCTCACAGCTAATGCCACATTTTTTCGAGCATAAATAGACTGGTTAAACTGCATGTTGAAATGTACATGTATTTGTTTATATGAAAAAAGTCCTAGATACATCAAGATATTAATACTTTGACAGCAGTTAGGGCTGGATGAATAACCAAACATGTACAAAGAGACCAGTGTTTCTTGTTGCCCACACCTTGGGGAAGAGTTTTGTGAATTAAAATGCGGACAGAATGGTGTTGCTCCTCAGGCTATGTTTCACCTGTTTCTCTCTGATTTGAGACAGAAATGGTGAGTCAGAAAACCGAGGATGCTCTGCGGAAATGTAATTATAATGTAACTTTGGAAGATGGTTTTCTTTTTCAAATTATGCCTAGTGACCAATGCCACTCCCGAACAAAGACAGCATTATCTGCATGGCCAGCTCTCTTGAAGTGCTACAAACCACTCTTTTTTAAAAAAAATTTAATATCTAAAAAATTATATCCAGGGACCAATGTCCACACAGGGATAAAACTTTTTCAAATAAAACTTTCCTCTATACTCCTAACATCAAATATTATCAGATACTGTTAATATTCAGACAAGTCCTTTTCCTGAAACATCTTATCAGCCTTTCCAAGGTTAATGTTTCAAGCTTTAATGGAGCTATTAAACCAGTATGAGTACTGGCAAAGAAATGATTGACATTGATTTTTTAAAAGTCCATTCTTCAACTGTGATATTCAAACTGTGCTGTACTTTAAAGATGTGCCATTATAAATAAATGCATCCTTTCGTTTGTATTTCTTTAACAATTTTAACTGGGTCCGAGGAGTATAAAATACACAGCACATAAAATGGGCAGCTGAGTTTATGCAGCAATATTTCATAATTCAGGGGCAATTGTTTGTAAAACTGAGCAACATAACTTATCTTAACAACACACTGCAAATGTAAGGTTTATTATCCATTTTTATGGTCATAGTGGTTATTTCCTCTCAGATGAGACACCTGAAGACACTCCTACAACGCAGTGTCTTTGACCAGTTCCATAAGACCTCTCTTTCTTCGAAGATTATCAGTTCATTCCTGTTTTAACTGAACCATACAGTGAGAGCCAGAGGGTTATCTCATTATAAAAAGTTGGCAGCAGGGTGATTGCCGAACCTGAACATCCATATTTCTTTTATTTTCATCATCTCGTCTCATCACCCTTCAGGCCACAATGTATGGAGCGATCAAAATCATCTCCTCTTAAGGATACAGGATGATACCACTGGGGGGGTTTCTGTTACCATGACAACCTTTTTGTTTCTTGCATATGACAGACTCCTCATTATTTGTGGATGCAATTCTTTTTCAAAATCAGACACTAGTAAGTGATACATACCTACAAACTGAAATAGAAAGACATGTCCCAGTCAATCCAATTTCAGTTTGGCAAGACTTCATACATATCACTCATGCCTAGGGGAAGAATACCAAATGACTTTATTATTAGATGTGGCTTACTGGGAATTGCTTGCTGAGAGCAGATTGTAACAGTGGTTATAATATCAGTCACCTAGTAAAGTGGGTGACAAGCATGGAAACACAAGCTTGACATAAAATAGGAAGCAATAAGTAGGAGGCAAGAGGTGTAATGAAGTGTCTAGAGATGGCTGTAAAACAGCAATTTCCTTGACAACTAACTTGTTATTAACTCTGCAAGAAACTGTGTATCCATAACAAGTGATGGAAACTTACAAGGAGCTCAAGGTCCTTTTACAGGAACCAAATATGAAAATCAAATCCTTAATTAAAATATAATACACTGCACACATGGGGACATATTGTAGGAATCTACAGAACAAAAAAAAAACCTTTTCAATGTTTAGAATCTAGATTTTATGACCAACAATTTCCCCACTCTTGCCTCTGAGATTGAGGCAGATGTTGTTCTATATGAAAGGAGATTCTGTTGAAAAGCCTGCTTTGCAGAGAGCGAGATTCAAAAAAAGATTCAAAACGCTCTCCCTCTGTGCCACATGTCTCTGCTGTCTCAGAGATAAACGACTGGCAGATCTGACAGCAACCCCTTCAAAGACAAGCGTTTTCAAAGCCACTACACAAGAGTGGCATTCCTCCCTACCACAACGTTTTGCCAGAAGAAGCATCGACGGCACTGCACGAATTCATCAGCATGAAAGATTTGAAGAGCAGAGATGTCAGTAGGTACAGTAAGAGTGACAAATCCAGATAATGCAGCCTTGAAAACTACTGACTGTGACAAGGGAAAATAAAAATATATGTAAATAATATATAATAAATAATACGGTGGAAAGTGTTAAAGAATGTTTAAATTTAATTTTTTAATTTTTTCAGCATAAAAATTGATTACATACAAATTAAAAAAAAAAAAACAAAAAACAGACATCAGGAAACAGGAATTGCACATTATCAGAGCAGCTCTTGCATTTTGGTGACAAACAGTTCAGTTCCAATGTAAAATACTTCTGGGTGAGGGAGGTCTAATTGTGGGTCGTGATACAGGTATGACCTCAGATCATGTTTACACACAACAGCTTTAATTCAGCCCACTGTGGATAAAAGGGAAACCGTTATATCTCTTTTGTCTGCGCTGAAATGCTACCGTCATGAGCTCAGCAATCTGAAGCAAGAAACTTCAATAAAAGTATTAAAATAAGTAGTGTTGAATGCTATTTGTTCCCCACGGTCAAACAGTGTTGAAGTAATGAAGAACTTGTTTGCTCTCATTACCAACGAGCAGCAAAGTTTAGTCCATTTTAACGGTAATAAGCTACAGTTTAGCTTTAGTTTCCATGAGCCACTCACTAAAGCACTTCTCCATAGCCTTCCTGTTAGACCAGCTGCCATTGTTGACTGTGGGAATGATCTTGAGAGGCTGGAGCCACTGGACAAAACGCTTCAACTCCAGAAAGCTGCTGTGCTCACTGTATGGGATTCCTGTCAAGAAAGAGTTGCCATTATCATTCATCCAAACTTTGGCTCTTTAAACAGATCTTTGCTTTACAAGTTGGATTTGTCCAACAAATTCAAATGTAGCCCTGCTGAAAATGACATAAGCCTGAAGATAACCCTGAGAGAGAACGGCAAAACGCGAGTTATTTTAAGTGTAGGCTGTAATTATCTTCGTTTCCTTAATTTATTAAGGAGACAAGTCCTAAAGAGGCCAGCAGTGGTTTAGAACAGAACCCGAGAGACTTTTCAAAAATTATTTTCTCCTTCAGGTCATCTGCTTTGATATTTTTCTTCCTCATTTCTGTATTCTGAAATGTCAGGCTCAGTGTATGAAGAAGAGATCTGGTTTAAGGTAAAATGCTGTCTCTGAACCAAATGTCTCAAATGTCAAAAGTATCAGGAAGCCAGTCAGACCAGCAACAGGGTCAGAGTAGGGATCAGAATGTTCCCCTCTGAGGAGACGAGGCGGATTTCAGACGCTGAAACATTGAGACTATCAGATGCCATGATTTTTGTTTAGAGGTGAAAATAAGAAAATGGCTTGGAACTGCTGCGTAGAGCAGCCGCCTGTAGTTTGTCCTCCTTCATCCCTCCACAGGTTTTAATGTGCTCCACCACTGCTTTTTCAACAGATCTAGCTGAAACTAAGCCTTCAAGTATACAGTCAATTCTCCCACATGCAGAGAACAATATTAGGAGCAGTAGTAGCATATGGCTAGGAAGGGCACGGAGGAGGAGATAAACACAAGGCGGAGAGAGAGGGAGGGAGAGAGAGAGAGAGAGAGAGGGAGATGGAGAGAACGTGCAAATTGGCTTCCGCCTGAGTGACACACAAACTGCTGAGGAGGAAGAAATTATATGCGAGTGCTCATCGCAACAGCCTTTAGCTGGTGATTGTAGGTTATGGGCCAGATGGCTGATGCTGTTGATGGATCTATTCAGAGCAGGAAACAGAGTATAGGAAGAAAAACTGGCTAAATCTCCAGTGGCAAATCAAGTCCTGACCCATTTCAGCACCAGGGTTTAATGCTAGACTACTCTCCAGGGGTGCTGTCCATGACTGAAGATACAACTCAGCATCCGTCTACTTCTACTGTAGATTCTGGTCACCAAGCTGAGGTAAACTGAAACTGAGCCACGGTCTATTGTTAATCCTCACACTCCTTCCCTGAGACTCCTCGCCTTGCCAAAAGAGGGAGCTGTAGGATAAGTACACCAACCGTGAGAGAGGGGTCTACTCTAACTGTTTAGACATTCATGGTTGTTCCGTTTACAGTCATGTGAATGTATGTTTGTTATGCCTTCGGTCAAATAGCAGGATATAAGGAAAATTAACGCGTACCATAAATGGAGATGTTGCCACTGATCTCAGGCTGAATGGCTTCCACTGATTCCACCTGCTGGCTGAAGGTCCAGCCAGTGGGTTTAAAAGCCACCAGCTGATCATAGCGTTCGGAAAACCGTGCCAGGTGATCCCGCAGTTTCTGGAGACAAAGTGAGGGCGAGAAAGGGATCCATGGAAATGAGAACTTAAATGCTGAAATTCATATTAAGTTATTTCCAATTTATCTATTTCCCCACCATGTCAGCCTTTCTGTGCTTACCGATGCGTAAATTTTACCACGTCTGGGACTTATCCGTGGTTATACAGATGGAAAATTTAAATGCTTTAGTCCCTCTAGAGAGATGATGGCGCATGGGTCATCATAATTACCATTTCCTAATTATTTTAACTCCTGCCACAGATACTTGCATAGGAATAGAACACAAGCAGAATAAACAATGTGTTTGCACATCAAAATAAACTGTCCAGAAATAAATGGAAACAGAACAAGAAACGTTTACACAAAAAGGTCTGCAGACCATTTGAGGAATAATTTATAACTATAATAGCCATCTCTATTCCCCTTCATCTCACTATGTAGTTTATTATTAAATGGAATTGTTAAACTCTTCTCACTGAGTGTTTATCACTGGAGTACATGGACTCATGCCATGAATAAACAAAGAAACTGAGGGCTATATTTGATGTGATATATTTGCTAGTTGTGTTACTGTAATCACTGATGTACCGTTTCCTAAACATGCCCCTAAAATAGAACATTTTAATACTCCTGTGGGCTCAGAGTTCCACCATAATAACTGCTCTTTTCAGATCACAAAATTAGGCTGCTGCACCTACTTTGAAGGTGAGCTGCATCATGGGCAGCACATGGACTTGGGCCGCCTTCCAGTCGGTGGTTAAACGTTGTCTGACTTGCTCTGACTCCAGGCAACACATGGTGTTGTATTTGTCTCTAGAGAGGCACACTTTAGACGCCAGGACCTCTGCCAGTGCTGCGAATGAAGCAGAACAAGGTCTGAGTAAGGACCAAGAATGTGGGAAATTCAGTCTTTTCATTTTAAGAGAATATGTACTTGCAGTTCAGAACACGTTGCTGTTGTTAGCCCCACTGACAATTTGTACATTTAACTACAGAACAAAGTTTACCTGCCCTGGAGAACTCCCGAAAAACACATTGAACACTGGAACACATTGTACAAAAATCTACAGGCTACAACCAAATTAAGAAAAAAAAATGGTTCAGTGCCTCCTCTGAAACAATTTGAATTATCTGTATTGCTTTCCCTGTCCTGTAAAGTGTGTGTTTTAAGTGTACAAATACTCTTGTGAAACAAAGAGTACAAAGTGGATGGGTACAGTCATACAGACAATTGAATCAGCTGTCTTTTTTTTTTCTGTTCCAATTTCATGCACAGCTTGTTGAAGCACAGTTTATTATGATTTATGTGTGACACCAGAGGACTGTTTGCCTCCACATGAGGACAATGCATATTGAGTGGCTCTTTTCTCAGAACACACTAATCCACAAATTCGTCAAACCGCTCCCATTTCAACAAAAGACTTATCTGACGACCTTTTAGTGGAAGGGTACGTCAGGTAGTGACATAAGGCTACAGAAAAATCCACTCTCAGTTTCAGAAATACATTTACTTTCTGTCAGTGATAAAGTCACAGTCATTTCACTATTCAACTGCAATTTAAGCTGTTTTTAATGTTTTAAAGTGACTTAGACAAACATTTTCATTAGTGCATGAAATCTTTAACAAATCTCTTTAAAAATCCTGACAATGGTTTGGAGATACAAGGATCTCACCACAATGCATTAAGATTCTTTCAACTGATCCCCTTCATGTGAAGTTAAAAATCAACTGAGTCAAAGGGGTTACTCTCTTTAAATAACAAAACTCATTATTCTACAGTGCGTAATAATCTGTAGTTATAAATCATACGTAGGCTTTGTCTTCTAGTGGCAGATGTGCGCTTAAAAAAAAAAAAGAAAAGAAAAAAGTTAAGACAAATATTAAGTCTTTGCATAAATTCCAGACGCTTACCTAAAAAGACCTTCTCTTTCCCCACAGAGTAGGATCCACACACCACAAGCGTACGTGGGTTGAGCGTCACCAGTTCAAAGGCAGTGTTGGCTGCAAAGTCGATGACTTCTTGCTGTCTGGGGAAGGTGTACTGAGGGTTGCAGTAGCTACAGGGATAAGAAAGCTTACACTGAAAATCTGAGTCTCCTCAGAGCTTCTGCATCACTTTGACTGACTCTTCTTGCTCATAGATTAAAGACAAGACGAGTTCTGCACAGTTCACAACAATTTGAACTGGGGAATCATCCTCAGGGAGCGGTTGTCACTGTATGTTTATGTATTAGCTAATATTGAGCCATGTTGACTGATAAACTGTATCTAAATTAACCCAAAAGGGTGATACACACATCTGAAAGCACTACAGTACAGCCACAATCCTGCTTTTGGTACTGGTATATACACATTATTTAGGAGATACTTACGTGGTGTCGAGATAGAGCGTCTGAACCCTGCAGCTCAGTAACTCAGGGTAGGTTTCCATTGAGGGATCAGCTCTAAAGTCTCCAGTGTGGAGGACTGTCTGTCCATCAGGCAGGAAGAACAGCAGCATGGCAGCTCCTGGACAACTGAAAGAACAGACACAGATGGGAGGTGCAACTGTGAGAGTCCAGAAGAAGATCTGGAAAAGAAAAATTCTTTCATTAGGAAAAGTGAAGATAGATCCCAATGTGAGAGACTAAAAAAAAAAAATTTTTTTTAGCATTTTCAAGTTCACAAGATCACATAAAATAAACTGTAGCCATTTATTGCCCCCCCACACAAGCTGTGTGTCCACTATTAAGTAGATGATCTCTACGCAGTGGCTGATGTTGATGTCAGCTGGATGACTCACTGGTTGGCGTCCAGGAGGATGACATCGACCCCCTCCACAGTCACCTGGGTGTTCATGGGAAGGATGTGAACATACTGCTCTGCCACCTTCAGTTTGCTTTTCACCAGGTTCCCTGTAATCTGACCACAAGATGCGGCTGTTAGTCGGTTCACATCACATTGATTTAGCAGCAGTAAACACAGTATGATACATTGTACATAATCACAAACACGTAAGTTACAAAGTCTCAAAAATACCACAACATATTTACCATGAAGACGAGCATGAAATACAGAAATTTACAATTAGGGTTTCTTAACAAATAAACATCTGCAAAATAAGATAAATAATCTCAGCTACTAATGCCTCAGCATCAGTGCTCATGTTGCTGTTCACTGTGTAATTCGCCCATAAAACCCTTGACATCTTATTTCCACTGGGCAAATTTCCTCAGTGATTCTGATCAAACTTTTCTGGGCTATGACCCATCTAGCGCCCATGTTGAATTTCTGTGACCTACCAAATAAACAAAACCCCAGTGGAGTCCGTTTTTAGTTTTAACCCCTAGAGAACACACACTCCACTGTGATAAAACATGACCTATTTGACAGGAAAACTTGCATCATATGTAACATCCAATTTCCCCAGTACAATTTATTCAGGATACCATCTAACGGGTTGTTAATTTCCAGAGTTTTTAAACATCCCAGTGAGATAATTAGAAAATGTAAAAGATCTAAAGTTACTACTGTAAACAAATTATATGTCTAATCTAAACATGAAAAAGGCAATTTAAGTCTGAATATTAAACTATACCTCTGTTCATTCAGTTTATTCCTTAATTCACACACCTTAATTGGTGGCAAAATTTGCACAGAGACAACAGAGTGAAAGAGAAAGACCCACTGAGACCCAGACAAACCTAATTTCCTGGTGTTCCTGTGTTTTTCTGCACAATTGTGTCAAAATAAACCACAAGGGTCTTCAAATTTCAATCAGCTCCAATGTGGTCTGAGCCACTGGCAAATTGGTATTCATGGCTGCCAAAAGCAAGTGAAATTTTCATTAGTCTGAGTCAGAGCAATGCAGTGAGATAACAAATGGATCAGCTATTACTCTATGAATTCTTTGGAAAAGAGCAAACCGGAAGCTTTTTAATGAGTTGCAAATAAATAGGATTTTTGAAGAAAAAAAAGAAAAAAAGATTTGTAGCAGTGAAGTGAATATCTTCCATTGTATCCAAGGGCTAACAGGCCTTTGGAGGGACACTCCTATTTCCTGCTGTAAACTGTAAACCATCATCCATAAGAGTTTCCTGTCAAAAGGGTCAAAAAGGACAGTCTTATGCAGATCAAAGCATTAAGTTGGTTATATAGTAAAGTATTTGACTCTACTTCAAAATACAGTGGTGTAGCTTAACATACGGCTAATCATCAGCATCAGGATCAACTAACGCAATGAAATAATATCAGACGTTCAATCATATTTCACAGTACAAAACACGACTTACTCTGTTACAGTAGATAGGAAATGTAGAGTTCTTGGTCAACCCTCCGTAGTGGTCTGAGTGGAAATGTGTTAGGAAGTAGGCAGTTATGCCCTCGATTTCCCCGTACCGAAAAGCGTCTACCACAAACTTTGTACCTGAACACAATTTACAGATGCTTTAAATTACAAAACACAGAACTGCTTAACCTTCAGATTCATGAAGCAACATATGATATATGATCCCTCACTGACCTGGAATCTTCTTATAGAACGGACAACGTGGTAATTCTACTTCTCCGTCAGCATTCCCTCGGTTCCACCTTCCTCTTCTCCATCCTCTGTTCCAACCTTTCCTTTCTTCCCCCTGAGCATTCACTACATCGCTGCTATCTACAGACACTGTCCCCTGTGAGGTATCCGCGGATGTGTCAGCCTTATTTTTCCTCTGCCTGTCTCCCCTTTGTCGTCTCTGTCTTAGGTTCTCACCAAGTGTTGGAACAGAGGCAGTGTTGACTTCGTTTGGTCCACTCTCGGCCTCTTTCTGCTTCTGCTTGAGGGGTTTGAGGCCAAAAAACACCCCAATGTCCGTCTGCTTGAGACAGGAGGCCTGAACGGTCTTGCTCTGGCCCTTCTGCGGTGGCATGATTTCAGATCTTAGGGAAGTGGAGGTTTGAGTTGAAGGCGCTTGATGAGAATTTGCGTTAGGCTGCTCTAACTGAATACTGTTGTTCAAATTTTTTAAATGCAGGCTATCTGAGCTTAGAAGCGTTTCTCTCAGGCGCTCTAAAACGATACTCTGTGGAGACTGAACACTAGTCTTACATGGCCTGATGGCACTGGTAGATTTAACGTGAGCTTCTTTTCCACCTGTGGAATCTGCAGGAACCTTTGCAGCAGCCAGCTGATTAGTAGGTGCTAATGAGGTAGCTGATTCCAGCTGGGCGTTTGTGGAAGACGGGTCCTTTCCCAGCATGTTATGGGTTTCCAAATTATCTATAAATTGAGTTAGGATCTCATCTTCACTTGAGAAGCTGTCACTAAACAGCACCATTGAGTCCTCATCCTCATTTTCAAATGCATCACTATTAAAGAGGATTTTTCTGCACTCACTATTATTGACTTCAGTTTCTGTAGGGAACTCAGAAAGAGGAGAGTAGGATATGACCTCATCACTTTCAGGAGAAGGCTCAGTTTTGGGAGAACCTTCACCAGTTTGTTCTCCACTGTCTTCCCTTACAAGAGTGGTTGAAAGCTCTGTTTTACTTTCTTGTGAAGCACTGATAGATTTGTGGCCTTTAGTAGAGGATGACCAGCCTTTCTTTTTCTTAAAATCCTCTGGGCCAGGTGAGCGCAGGAACATAAGTCCATTTGTAAGTTTAGACGGAGGAGTTCCAGTGATATCATTGCAAGGGGATAAGGCAGAAAGACTGACAGCACTGTCCTGTGAAGAGTCTAAAGCAGAGCCCTCCACCTCACTGTTTTTCAGTCCTGGGAGACAACTGAGGCTGGTCTCCATGCTGGTTTCAACCTGCTGGGACAGACTGAGGAGGGCTGCGTCACTGTTTGCTCGACTGTGGGCCAGGAGTGTGTGGCTGAATTTCTTGTAATGGTTTGGAATGGTGGAGGAGCACTGTAGACCATCTGGACACTCTGTATAAACAGATAAAACATCCACAAATTACAGGTACAAAATGATAATCATTTGTAGTTTAATAACTGGTTAAAGGTTGATACAGTTATTCAGCCAAAGTCTGTCGTTTAAGGTAATTAAATCCAAGTTTAATGGCAATTTTGTCAATGTAAATGATTTTTCTCTCTACCATCTATCTATCTATTAGCATGTGGGCAATATAAGGAAGGATACTATTAGGTTATTATTGTATCACATTGTATTATGGGAAATGTAGGATTTGGTGTTTTTGTCTCACATTATGTTAATCTGAACCTATGTAAGAGCTTTTTATTTATTTGGTATAAAGTGTATGATGTAGTATGGGTGTCTGTACCTTTGCATTTGTCCCTGGAGGTGTCGAGACATTCAGCAACATGCCACCTTTGAGTCTGTACCACCAAGATGGAAAAGGGCATCTGACACATAGGACAAAAGTCTCCCTCTGTAGCACTGTCTGTTTCAAATGTCTTAAAAGTAGGTGACACCTTTGATGGTATAGTATGTGTCTCTATGTTAACAACATCAGTATTAAACTTTCCACTGTCAGCTGTCTTGACTTTCTCAGGTGCCTTGACTGAGAAAGCAGTGTCTCTCCTGGAGGTTTTTCTGGAGGCATATCTTCCTTTAGTGACAGCTGTAACCGCAGAGGGTGATTTCTGCCTCTTCTTTTTCTTCTCAAGAGGTTTATACTCCCAGATGTCATTTTCGGAGTCGTCCTTTTGTGACATTTGGAGGAAAAGAAAGCGTAACTTCCGTGATATTATCCAACGACCTCCTCAGAACCACCGTTATTACACAAGAGTTATTATCTGGTAACATCCCGCGTTTGCCGAAAATTATAAACGTTACAGTAGACTAACGACAACAGGTAGATTCCTTGATATTGTGAGCATAACCGACGCTGCTAAAATAGTTCCTCCTTATTAACAATTAAGACGTCGCGCTAATTTTCTTCTATACATGCTGTGTGTTCCCGCAAGAATGTTAGCATCAGTTTAGCGCTTACCGCCACAGTAAACCAATGAATGTAGTAAAGACAACGACAGAAACAAAGCAGCACTTTCCACAAATCTGGCAAAATTCACTTACATTGTAGCTCAAATTAAAGACACGGAAATTCCCAAAGTCTTTCCCTCATACTTTCTAATAAAATAATTTAAATTTCAGATAATTATTTCCAGTGAAATATATATGTATATTTTTTTTTCCAGCGTTATGAATCTTCGTTGTGGATTTACCTAACAGGCTGGTGTGGTTGTTGTTGGAAACATGGCGTCCCAGTGCAGTCTCACTACTTTATTTCCTATCCAAAGTCAGCTGGATTTCGCCCTAGATGACGCTACAACACCACAGGAGGAAGAAAGTCTAATGCTCCAGTATTTGAAAAAACTGGACGAGAGAGAAGACCTGAAGATACCCGATTTCCAGACAGGTTAGACCATGTTTTTAGCTTTAGCTCGCTTAGCACTGTGTCTCTCTCCATAGCAGCTGTTCGAGTTGAGTTTGCTAACATCGCAGGTCATAACAGGACTCTCAGTACAGGTCTTTCGGGTTGGCTTACAAGCCAGCTCTGAAACTTTTGCTCTCTATCTGTATGTGTTTCTCACAGTTATCACGTAACATGTACACGTTAATCTTCATTTGTCAATACTCTCTTTAAGATTAGTATCACATCTGTTAGTGATTTTACTTTTTTATATTAATGTCACACTACTTAAAAACTGCATCACTACATTTCAGAGGGGGAAGATTGTACCGTTTACTCCACTACATATATCTCACAGCTAAGAATTTACATTAAAAACATACGATAAGCTTATACAATACATACACTATTGGTCCAGACGTATTGACTTGTGAGCCCTCGTAATGAAAAAAAAAAAAAGTCTGTAGCTGGGCCTAGTGTTCACGTTTCAGATGTCAGTGAATTGTTAGCAGTTCCACCAAAGACATTGCCCCACTTAACATGTCTATTAATTTACTAGCAGTTGTCTATTATAGCTGCTACAACTAAGCCAATCGATTGAAAAATTAAGCATTTTTATATTATTGCTGCAAAATGATTCACTGTAACAGGTTATTACAGGATGCTGGTGTCCAGTAGAAATTATAGTTTATTGATAGGATGAATCTACAGTTGTATGGTCCTGTATTTAGGGATGCATCATGTTGGCAGTATCTCATAACACCAGTAGATGGGGATCTACAGTAGTACATCAAACAGCCTAATAAACAGGTAACTTTATAATTGGGCCCTATACCCCTCTGGAGCAGTTTAAAAAAAACTGTATAGCAGACACAGGTTTGAAGCCTTTTTTTGTATTTAGAGTAATTTAGGGTGACATCTTCCAGAGATTTCCTTGGCTCAGCCTGAAGTTATCTAACAGCTGGCAGGGCACCAATACAAAAAGGTGTTGCTTACTTTGATTACAGTGTGTGTTTCACAATTTTCCTTAAATTTGTCCAATTACTTACTCTTCTTCAGACAGGCATCAAACTAATAGCAGCCCAGTTTAAGACCATATGAATAAGAAATGGGTTGTTAGACTTTGAAATCAGGAGAGCTGTTTCTTCTTTCTCCTACTTGGTCTCTTGGTCTGCGCTTGCATCATTCTGAAAGATAGAAATAAGAGTGATAACTCTTTGGCTCTGTTATTTAACCTTGATTTAACCAGGTCAAGTGTTACTGAGGTTAAGAATCGTTTTTCAAAGGAGACATTGCAAAGCTAGGCAGCAGCACAAGTAACACAAAAAGTTTCAATCAGACTGGATAATATTCAGAGCAATTAACAAGCATGCCATGTAAGAGAAGAGAAGCGTATGTGGCGGGAGGGGTAGGGGATTATACTAAGTAATACAATGTCATGTGTGCATCAGTTTGCTGTAAAATATAAAAGTAAATGTGTTAATCAAGTGTGGCGATTGTAATCAGACCCGATCTAGAGTGCATGCGAGGTCTCTAATTTATTTGTGGTATTCGATAGCTTCATATCATTTCTAAAGCTCTGAGTATTTCCAAGTCATTGCTTTGTTCCATGAAGTCGTCCAACTTTTTTCCCATGTGGCAAGAATTCTGTGTCAGGCCTGAGACAGATATAACCCTCAGGTATTTTGTAACTATTAACTTTACCCTCCCAGGATCATGATGGGCACTGTAAAGCGTTTGCCTACGCTGTGACTAAACATAATTAATAAGATGACAGTGTCATTTTCCACTCTGTGATTTGCTCCAGGCTTGGAATGGCTGAACACGGAGGGGCCTCTGTCTTTGAATAAGGAGCTGGCTGGCAAAGTGGTGCTGCTGGACTTCTTCACTTACTGCTGCATCAACTGCATTCACATCCTGCCTGATCTGCACCTACTTGAGAAGAAACACTCTGTTAAAGGTATGAACTTTAGGAGTTTAGCTTTTAAAGCAGCAGCCTGGCAGTGTCTTGATCCTGAGGGAGTTGAGAGACTATGGGTAGGTGTAGGGCAACAATGCCATGTGTCACCATTTCACACCTAATTTAACTAACACAGAGAAATGCCTACAGTGTGCAAAGAAATATTCAGTTTTACACATATTAAACTTGTATGATTTGATAAAATCTAACAGTTTTAACTGTCCTCTTCAAGTAGACTTCACATCACCCAACTGTCCAAATTATGCAGAAGCAAATCTCATCATAATGAATCATGTGTCAGCGAGCTGGAAAGTATGGGTTGGTCAGGTTGGTCTAAGCCATTTGGCAGAGGAACACTGGGGTACCTCATTTTGTTTATTTAGCTGTAAAGATTTTGTACATGCTGAGTTAATTTAGTGCATTTTTAATATAATTTTACCAGATATATGCAAAATCAAGGTAAAATTAAACTGTCAAGTGTGACTTTTAAGGCGACCCATTGTGAATTTCAAGCACAGCCCACTAGTCAGGGGGATTGGCTTTTTATCTCTGAAAGACTGTGGCAGATTGGAATTAAGTTGCAACACATTTTGCAAATCATAGTAAAGTTTGCAGACGCAGTTTAACTATGAGAAACTGTGCCCAGGGTCTGTAAACAAAGAAATGACTGGTTCCTGTCCAGTGCTCGTTAACCATAGTTATAGTTAAATGTGAGCCAATGAAAAAAGTATCTTGCTGTGGTGAGTTACAATTTGTTTGCCCTGCACATTGAATAGATGGAAGATAAAAAATAAAGCAGGTAAAACAAAATTCTGATATGTCTAAATTTTGAAAGAAGTGATTGTAAATTTTTAAATGTTATAAGATGCCTTTAGAAAGCAGTGCTGGCCTGCCAGACTGTATTTTTTAATATATTCCTAAAAGTCAGGGCCTTGCAGGAGGCAGAAACCTGGCAGGCCTTACTGACGGGACACAAATGTACTGCTGCGTCATGGGAACATGAGGAAGTTCACTGGGGCAGAAAAACTGTTGTACATCAGCTTGTCCTCCTCTGTCCTAAGAGTATGAAGGCCCTTATCTCAGCTGTGAAGAGACGGTGACTAAAAATATTTCCAAGCTGCAGTGTCAGTGAGCACAGGGCCCATAATTGTACCCTGCTGCAGCTCACTGTATGGTACTTTATATTGCCACTCCATGTAAAGCATAATCATATCCGACTGACTCTGGCATCCTGCGGGTCCTTCAAGGGATCATCCGAGGAAGTTGTACAGCTTGAAATTCGGTTGTGAGCCACGCGGGACCCAGAACACGCACACCGCAGTGCCACCACACATTATCATACTTGCCTTATCTTTGGCACTGCTATGGGTACATTCTGTTTGCTGCTCTGGTCAGTGAGGTGTGGGAGCCACCCTGTCCAGTCACTCCCACAGTCCACCCTGCCACCCACCCATCGTCACTACAATCTGTGCTCGTACTATACTGCTTGGCAGAGGCAGTGGGTGATGACATCCACTGTAGGCTTTGTTGAGCTTTAAGGTCTGGAATTGTATGTTTTTACGTCTGTTGAGGAAGTATCCCATAGAGTCCATTTATGGAGGACCGAAGGCTTTTGTTTGCTTCATTGCCATTTGAAACAGCATGTAGTGTTGTATGCCAAAAAAGGCATTATGAAATCTAAATTAAAATATAAAAAGCTGTACCTGTTTTGTGTAACAAAGACCAAACTAAATTAGAGTTAATGTATGCATCTTAATTATAAAAATAAACAGATTTCAAATTGGGTTTTTTTTTTTTTCACTATTTCACTAAGTTGTGCAGTTTACTTTGTGAGTTTTACTTGTTTTCCCATTTCAAGACCTCAGAGGATACAGGTCCAATTTCAGCTTCTATTTTTTTATGATTACAGTTAATACACTAGTTTCAGATTGTGCCTCAATTCCCTGGATTTGCACATTAATCTTGTATTTTAACCTTTTATTGCCCTGCTGTTTTGCCTGCCTGAACATTATGTAGAATTGAACAAACTGTTTCTACTATGAGAAGTTACATGGATATGAGCGAATAATATATGTATCAGTAGATTAAACTCTGGTCTTTTCAGTCAGTGTGGTCATTTTCAAAAAGAATGCCATGTCATAAATCTAAATTGGGTATAATGCATGCAGAGTATGCAACAGAAACAGCTGTCAAGCTTGATTCCATGTGAATGAAGTATTTCCTGAATGAAAAGGTAGCTTTGATATTTTTGTTGGTCCACTCTGGCTGTTTTTTTTTTTAATCCACTTTTTGAATCAAGGAATTACACAAGTACAAATGTGACTGTATTTCAATAGAGTCCTACACTGACTGGGAAACAGGAAGGAAACTTATCCAGATATGCGTTATGTAAGGACAGTCCTGTCAGAATTTTAGCCCCACAAAAGGGTCTGTTCAAAAGGGCATCACAAATATGTATTTTCTACTGTTTTTAGGCCATGTAGTTGCATAACATTTGAACATCTGCTGGTCTTGTCAAAAGTGAAATTATAACAAATTGCTCTCATTGTCTGCACAATAAGCATAGTGTTGGTAGACTTTGATGACTACTGAGAAATGGCTGAGATAATCATTTACAACCTCGAGGCACTAAATCATTTCCAAGAACCTCTCTGAGACCTCTGTTATTTTATTCCTGAGGGTCACCATCAATTTAACTACGGAAGACCTTTAAGGTTTTCAGCTGCAAATCGCATCTGTTTATGTTCTTTTTCCCAAGCATCTTTGACATCTGCTGCATCTGTGTGTGTGTGTGTGTGTGTGTGTGTGTGTGTGTGTGTGTGTGTGTGTGTGTGTGTGTGTGTGTGTGTG
>JBBMJY010000014.1:9905893-9932912 GCA_037833715.1 Toxotes lorentzi | reverse complement strand
GTAACAAGCACTTTGAATGACCCAGTCTCTTCCTTATAAAGCTTTATGTCTGACCTTAACTCATTAAGTCCCTAAGCCACATATACTAAACATCCTGGTGTGAGGACCATGTGACAGTCATGTGACTCTGACAGGAAGTGGCCTCTCCAAAATGCTGGTATGGCCTGATTGCAAATTTCAAGGAATTGAAAAATTCCTTGAAATTCCTTGAAAAAACCAAGCTAATTTAAAAAAGATGGGGTTTTTTTTATACTACAGGTAATTTCAAACACATTTAACAGTTCCAATGCTTTGATAACCTGTCCTATATTGCATTCAACCTGCTCTGACCATATTTGTTGAAGAATGTAATATCAAACCAGTTATGGAAATATCGCTGTAACATCTTTGGTATTAAAAAGTGTTATTCTGAAAAAAACATCAGAAATGTGTTCTGTGTGGTCCACTTGGTCTGTGGTATATCCCACATAATTTTCCTTTAAGGAAAAATGGGTCTGGGTTCTTATGGGTTAAACTGCTGCTCAGACACTGGGCTTCTTTGTGAGGGAATAAACCAAAAATATGTCCTGAAATTTAAAAAGGCTAGTTTTGATTTTAAGCACTTCTTTACCTCTCTGTCTGTTTAATCTCTCTCTCTCTCAGATGGATTGGTTGTTGTTGGTGTGCACTCTGCCAAATTCCCCAATGAAAAGGTAAGTGGTTGTTATTGTTCATCATCATTTTTACCCTTGGGAAGGCTTTTCTGGTAGTGCTTCCTGTCTGCTTTTACATAACAGCTAACTACCAACAAATATGTGTAATTTGGTTAAATTTGAGTGTGATGCAAGACAATTCTTTGTTACACCAGAGTATCCACATTAGAATCGAATTATCGTATCTAAAATAAAATCTTTTTTTTTTTTATAAATCAGTTTAAGACCAGAAAATGTGCAAAGACCTTCAGCAAATGCTCCTGATACTGTTACTTTTTTCTTTTCTTTTTTCTTTTTTATGAAGCTGTTTACCAGTGTTGGACACAATAATACATGATGACAGGAAAACAGCATGCATGGCACATACAGCAAAAACTAGAGTGTGTGAGAACATTTCCATCAAACATGTTTTGAGTAGTTTTTTTGTTTCAGAATAACCATAGTCTGTGTGTTGTGATGAAATGGTAACAGATTATACTCTTGGTTCTGTGCATTTCTCAGTTTGGGTAAGAGTTTCCATTCCCACAAATTTGACAGAGGAACATAAATGCCTTAATTTTCTAAAAGATTTTTTAAGTGCTTTCATAGAATATGGCTTCATTTTTAGGCTGAGACATCTTTTCAGAACACGGTGATTTACTCTAAACTTTAAGTTGCCGAAAAGACTTAATTAATAATCCATAGGTAGAACAGAGAATGAATCTCTAACTAATATGATAACCGATTCATCATTTTGGACATTTATGAAGCAAAAATGTTGAACATTTGCTGGTTCCAGCTCCTCGGTTGTGCGGATTTGATGATTTTCTTGTATACATGATCGTGAACATCTTTAAGTTTAAAATTTTCACTATTTTCTCACATTGCAGGGAATAATAATGGAGAGATTCATTGGCAGATTAATTGATAGTAAAAAAATCATTTATAATTTCATTTATAAATACAAGTTATTAATGAATTAAAATCTACAAAGATTCACAGTTCTTTGCTCATTTTGTTTGTCATCAACCTCTCAAAGGTCTTGGACAGTGTTCGCAGCGCTGTTCTCCGCTATGACATCTGCCACCCGGTGGTGAACGACAGTGAGGCGCACCTCTGGCATGAACTGGAGGTGTCCTGCTGGCCCACGCTGGTCCTGCTTGGACCGCGCGGCAACCTGCTCTTCTCCCTGGTGGGTGAAGGCCACCGCGACAGGCTGATGCTTTTTACTGACTGCGCCCTCCGTTACTATGGGGAGCAGGGCCTGCTGAAGGCTCACACGGTGGGGATCAAGCTGTACAGAGACTGCCTGCCACCCAGCATCCTGTCTTTTCCTGGGAAGGTGGCTATAGACAACAGCAAGAAAAGACTTGCCATAGCAGACACAGGGCATCACCGGATTCTGGTGGTGTCCTCTACCGGACAGCTGTCACACATCATAGGAGGTAAGAAGTGAAATACAGGATAGAGATATACAGTCTCTCGAGGCTGCCTTTAAATCCTCATACCTCAGTGTGGTATTATGAAAGAAAGGACACAAATCTTTGTTATGATATGTGGTCATTTTAAATGAGCTCTGGATGAAAGTGAAGTATTGCTCATCTAGAATCTCTGCGATTTAAGCAATATTGATATTTTTAGATTACTCACATGCCTCAGCAACCCTCAGAGGAGCCACATGGTTGTCTGTGTTCTCCCCAGACCAACAGAGAGGTTGGCAGCAGCAGGGACTAGTACACGCTGGGAACTGGCACTGACCTAAGTGCAGACAAAATGAGGGAAAAAAAAAACACAGGATTTGTTTTATTTTTGTGGGTTGACCTCATCTCTACACACATAATATTTTGTAATGGGCATAAAGATGAATTTCAAAGCATGAAGCAGATTTCATGAAGCTATTTCTCAGGACAGATTCTTAAAATGTCTCTGGTTTGTTATGTCTGTACTGATGGACAATGTCCATTTAACACTGCCTAAGATAGATCACATTTTCCAGAGCAAATTTGTTAGATACATTATAAGCACTTTACATTACATTATAAATAAACCATAGTCATAAATTATTATAATCCATCCACTTAGAGCCACTGAGTTAGTGTGGAAAAAAACGGAGGTTCTATAAGTAAGGTAGTTTAGTGTAAGTGGTACCTCCATAATGTTCATGGTGTCATCACTTGTATCACAGGTCCTGGAAGTGGGAGACAAGATGGCGACCTGTCTGAAGCTTCCTTTAAGTCCCCTCAGGGTGTGGCCATTAAAGGAGACACAGTATACGTGGCCGACACGGAAAACCACCTGATCCGAAAAGTAGCGTCCACCACTGTCTCTTATAGTAACTGCATTTTTATTCCTCTGAGAGATTATCTCTGCATTTATGACTGTCTGTGTCTGTGTCTGTGTGTTAGATCGACCTGTTAGAGGGAAGAGTCAGCACTCTTGCTGGCGTAGGAGCCCAAGGTACAGACAAAGAGGGTGGGGCCACGGGACTTCAGCAGCCAATCGGCTCCCCTTGGGATGTTACTCTCGGCACTGCCGGTGAGTTTTATGGAGCAGACCGTTACTTGAAGGGCAGCATTAACATGATTTTATTGTCTTGCCCCTCTGTAGGTGCCCTTGCTCTCTCCGCCTTGTGTAGACAATCCCCTCTATGCTGCTGTTTGTATTGTTTGTGCATGCTGCTATACAATCAATAACTCCTGAGACAGATGTCACCCCCCCCCCTTCTCTCTCTCTCTCTCTCTCTCTCTCTCTCTCTCTCTCTCTCTCTCTGCATGGGCATTGTTGGCTCTTGCTGTTTCTTAGATCAGAGTTCGGGCAGATTGAGGTGACAGTGAAGGTGGAAGGAAAACAGGAAGTAACTACATCTCACCCCTTTTTGATAAGACTGGGGGTGTGAGTTCTGGTCCTTTAGAGGCACTGTTTGCACCTTGCATATTTAGTGCAATTAGGGAATAAAACACACACAGGTACTAGACAGCAAATATTTTCTTGAATAAAACAAAATTACATCATATACCCAAATGATATCTTCCAAGCATGATTCACCTTCTGCTTGTAGGGAATGTCCTGAATTGCAATAGGAAACAAATTTGCCCGTCAGAAGTGATTTTTTTTTTTTCTTAGGACAAATTGCAAGCATGCAGACATTAGCATCTGAATCCTTCTGTTTTTCAGACAATGCTCCTCAACCTGATTGTGAATAGAATAGGTATTAGTTCACAAATCACAGGTAATGTTTAGGGATCCACAGAGGTGGATAGGCAATTGAATGAGCTAATGAAGTTATTGGAAGATACCTTTTAATCTGTGAGATCTAATTTATAGGGGGCACTCAATGGGCCTCTTTAACAAATTCTTCTTCTACTGAGTCATTTTGAGGTAAAAAAAAAAAAAAAAAAAAAAATCATTAAGTGAAAACTATGCAGCTCACAAACTTCTGTCAGCTACCTGACAAGGTCTTTCATATTCTCACAAAGTAATCTGAGACCTCCACTTCAAAATTCAAAGTTCATTCCCTCTTAATGCCGTGCTTTTATTATTTTTGCCTCGGGCATTCAGAGATCCTTTATTATTAATCTTCCTATAATGTGTGCTTTTTGTATTAAAGTAGAAAGCCTTTTAAACTTTAACTTTTGAATCTCTCACACCTTTTATCTCTAAATGTTAAAGCCTCGTTATCTGTGAGCATTCAGACTGCAGATTTAAAATCAGTCAGAAAACAATTGTTATAAACAGAGACGCCGTATCAGCAGATCCCTCAGACACACTCATATATTCACCTGTCAGTTGGTACTGAATGTTGTTGCTTAATTTGGCAGAATTGTTTTGCTCTCCAGGTGGAGCTGGAATCAGTTATAAATATTAAATACAAGGTCATTATGTAATGATTTAAGAAATGTGTTACTTCTTAAATCAGTTTTTCTTATAGCTTTCTTGCATCAGGTTTACACTGGTTACTATTAGGTGTCTAAGTGCTTCTTGATGGAAAATTTGAGGATGTGGTATCAGACCTTTAACTCCACTGACATTGTCCTTTGAGAGTACATCCAAACACTCATAGCTTATTTATGATTGATTCACCATGTGCCTGAATAATTAAATTGACCAAATCAAGAGAGAACACCTTTTGAACTTTAAAGTACTATGGCGTCACTCAGTGATGTCAATGAGTCAGGTGCCAAAGATGTCAAATGTTCCTGACAGTCCTCCTCCTCCTCCAGCGCTGCGCTCCATTAAAAATACAACTGAGATACTGTATGTCTGTAAGGCTTGTGTATCCATCATGATGGCAGCATTGTCTCCGCTGAGTGCTTCTGAGGTGGCATATGAGCTTTGTCGGACAGGCTGCCATCATTTAAACCTGCATAGCTGCATTTCTGACTCAGTTCTGACACTCAGACTTCACCAAATGATCAAAGTTTTTTTTTTTGTATATGTGTCAGACCTGCACATATATTTCTTTGGAACTAAGTGAAAAATTATGAATGAATTCATTATTTAGGTTTGTTTATGTCACAAGAAAATCACAATAGTTCCCCAAGAAAACTTCTCAAACACCTGAGGGAACTTTTTACATTTAGGACAAATATTAGTAATTTGCGGTAGACACCCGCAACGAGTGACACGGGTTTCCTGCTTCAAAAACTCAGTGTGTTTTTGTGTTTGTTAATCTGTTTGCGTTTCATTTGAGTGTGTAGGTTGTGTTGAAGATAACGTGCTGTGGATAGCCATGGCAGGGACCCACCAGATCTGGGCTTTGTTCCTAGCAGATGGGAATCTGCCCAAAGGAAGGTGAGAGACTGGTACATGACCACCATGGCCACCTGGCAACAGGAACCCTTTAAAGCCAAGAATGAAAGGCAAATAAAGAAATCTACCCGCTCCCCCAGGTTACTTGTTTTACCTATGCGTGGCTGGCCATATCACAGGAAATAATTGACAAAAAGTATATAATAATACGTCCACATTAACCACAAATAAAGAATTTCCAGCTGAGGGGATCTCCCCCTTGGGAAATAATCTAGGTTTAGCATCATACAGAAGCCATGTCTATGATAGATAAAAGTCTAGTTTTCGAATATGAATTCTGCTTATTCAGCAACGTATTACACTGTTTTGTCCTTAACTTCTATTTTCTAACATAAACAGTGTGTCCAAAGCGGGGACGTGCATGCGATGGGCAGGCAGCGGCAACGAGGAGAACCGAAACAATGCCTACCCCCACAAGGCCAGCTTTGCTCAGCCTTCGGGCCTGGCTTTAGCCCCAGAGGAGCCCTGGAGCTGCCTGTACGTGGCCGACAGTGAAAGCAGCACCATCCGCACACTCGCACTGAAGGATGGAGGCGTCAAGCTACTGGTTGGGGGAGAGAGAGACCCGCTGGTGGGTGCACAACAGTCGATGGATGGATGACTAGATGGTGGATGAATTTATAACTGGATTTACTACTTTTTCCTCTCTTCTTCTGCTAGTCCTTTAGTTTATTTCTTTACATTAGGACAGTGTGGTCAATCCGATGTTAAACTTGAACTTGAACAGAAGATGGAGGAAATTAAAACCCTGCTCCCAAAGCAGCCTGCAAAAGGGAATGACCTCTCGTGCAGCGCTTTCAATGATAATATGTCCTGTACCTTGCTCTGCCTCAATCCGTCAACAGCAAACACACAACGTAAAAACCTGCACATTAATCTACTACATTTCCAGCCTCACAAAACACTTGCACACTACTTTGGATAAGCCTAAGACAATCACAAGTTTTCAGGGGCCGTTTCTCTACAGATAGAAAATATTGATTTTTTTAAAAAGCCATAAATAAACGCAGCATCTCATCAAAGCCTGAAAAACAATTTTTGGTAGTACTTTCATGTCCTCACAGCCTCTGTGCTGTAGCTTTTTTTTTCCTGCCACTCTGGTGTATTTTTGGAAAGTCCCAAGAGCTCTAAAGCTTGTAGCTGTCACCCATGAGAATAGGGAGTAATTAACTGGAGAGTCATATACAGTTTATTCAACATGGCGGTGAGCCAGTAAAAACCATTATTATACTGCATGGTCTAATGCTTGTAGACATTCTAGCTATTGAACTGAGACAAAGAAATGCGTTGTATTATCACGTAGTCACTCCCCAGCTCCTTGAACTTTTTTGTTTACTCATTATAATGAAGGGCACTGATGTTCAGCAGAGGTCTTCCACCTGTTCCTCAAAGGGCCTTGTGGCTGCAGGTTTTTGTTCCAACCAAGCAGCGGCACACCAGACTCCACTCATTTAATCGACTGATCTCAGTCTTCAGACAGTTGATTGGTCAAACTGTGTGCTCTTGATCTCCTCAAAAAAAGAATTAGGTTTTAAAAACAATTACTTCTGCATATTTAGAAAACATTCCCCTTTGTAATATTTTAATGACATATAACATTAATGTTGTTTTACTTTTCTGCAGAACTTCTTCATCAAGAATGACTCATCCCACTATTTTTGGCACAGTAGCTATTGCAATTTAAAGGTCTTTCTGGTTTGAATGCGGCATAATATTTCTTGTGTTACTGTTCCCGTTTGAATTATTCAGAAATCCCTGAAATAATGAAGCCAATTTTGCTTTCATGTTTTTATTTCAAGCGTTCTTCTAATAGAAACCGATCATTTATAGTGGGTAGAAAAGGCTTCGGCTTGTATTTTCAGAAGAAAGTCCTGTATGTTGATGGTTAAAAAGACTCCCTTTCTTTTCTTTTCAAAAACGTTTTAAATTTGGTTAGAGGCGGTTCACAGATTTAGATTGGATACTCTGTTCTTTGACCCACGTTGAGCTTAAACACACGGTTCACAAGTTGCAGTTTGGGCATTTGCACGTCTTTATAATCTTCATTTGATCTTGTCTGAACATTTTATCTTCTTTGAACCAGAACCTCTTTGCTTTCGGGGATGTAGATGGCAAAGGGGTGGACGCCAAGCTACAGCATCCTCTCGGTGTTGCCTGGGCTCCTGAACAAAGCTTGCTGTATGTGGCCGACTCCTACAACCACAAGGTAACTGTGGCATGTCACAAGGCTGTAGTTCAAAGCTGCAGTATGCTCATATTTTATGCTTCTGTCGTCATAAGGAAGTGAATGATGCTTTAAGTTGTTGAGTGGCTACACAAAGCTTGTCTCTTTTGATCTAATACTGTACAGGGAACATACAGGGTTTGACCTTTTTGTTTTAATAACCCCGGTTCTGCTTTTTGTTTGATTGTGTCTATTTGCCTATGTGATTCAGATCAAAGTCGTAGATCCAAAGACAAAGCAATGTAGCACGTTAGCAGGGACAGGAGAGGCTGGGGATGCTCTGGGCCCTGAATTGAACAAATGCTGCTTCAATGAACCTGGAGGAATCTGTGTCGGTGATAGCGGGAAGCTTCTTTACGTCGCAGATACCAACAACCACCAAATCAAAGTGCTGAACCTGACCTCCAAGACTGTCTCACTGGTTAGACCCTTGTGTGTTGTGTCTGTGTGTGTGTGTGTGTTTCTGAGAAAAGTTCGCTTCCAGCCTTGAGAAAGCTCTGAACATTTTGTCCATGTGTTTGTAATGAATCTATCCTAAAAGCTTTTATACTTGAATAGTGTGGATAAAAGGTTTCAAAGAAAGGCCATGCTAAGTATTAGTAGTTTTCTCCTTGCTTCTCTTTAACCCAAACACCCAAATTTCTCTCTTGTTCAGTTCCCCATATCCATGGACTACACAGACACAGTACCTGCCAAAGCCCCCACGCTGCCTAAATCAGCTGCCAGGAAAGCAATGCCATCAGTAGCAGTGTCTGCGGGCCAAACTCTCATCCTGTCACTCACCCTGTCCCTTCCAGAAGGAGCCAAACTCACTGAGGAGGCCCCCAGCTGCTGGGCTCTCTCAGCTGAGGGTGAGACAAAGTTCAGTCATTGTTACAAATGTTGACCATTAGCTAAGCCTCATCCTGTTATTGCTGCATCTGTCGTGGTTTCCGTAGTTGCAAGGCACATACGCGGTTTCCAGTGATTTCAGGAGCAGATTTAACACTGAAATAAAGGGTGTTTGATTTCACACACAGGTGGACAAAAGCAGGCTCCATGAGTTGGTTGGAAACTATCAACTGACTCATTCTGAAACAAGAACTCTGTGAAAGGGTTTCCAATATGGATTTGCTAGCTACACACATGACATCATGCTAAAACGCTGAGGCTATCCATGTGGAAGACATGGAAATAAAAGAGGCCATTGTTTTTGTATGGCAAGGCAAAGCTTTGCTCTAGTATTACAGACAGAACAATATGACACGATCAGAATGAACAAATTTAAACACACCCTTTGTAAGGGTTAAAGAATGTGTATGAGTGTCACTTCCACAGCCCCATGCACACTGTTTCAACATGTAGAGAAACTACTAGAAACTAGACAGTCACCTTTCGCAGGAGGCTTCATCGAAGAGCTGGAAAAGGTTTGTTGAGGAGAAGTGGAGGGATTAAGTTTAGAAAGGGGGGGGGGGTGTCTTCAGTTGCCTGCTTTGTTGAAGTTATTTCTACCTGTGAGGGTAGCCAGAGGTAGAGTTGCAACCTAAACTTGTTCTCTACATTTATAATGACCCTGTTCTGGATGTGAGCCTCTCAACCTCTCCCACTAGACTTTATTTTGGTCTGTGATCCATTATCCAAAAATAATGGAAGTGAATGATGCTTAACCTTCATGTCATTCTCACTGTACAACAAGCAGATCCTCACTCTGCCGGCCCACACCTTGGATTTATGGTTCTCAGCTGAGGGACAGAGAAAACAAAAATCAGTCAGGGACTCTTCTGAGGTTATACACGGCATTGGATGATTTAATATATGATTCTCACTGCTGCGCACTCTACTAAGGCTTTTTTCAGTGTACTCAATTTGTAATCAACATTAGTCTGAACCCAGGATCAAGTGTGAAGTGATCTAAGATATTTTAGTGACGTTTGATGGTCCGTTCATTAGGTTTGGAACAAAAGTGTTTCCATCATTCTGAGCGATGCAGCGTGCAGTCAGTGATATCAGCCAGCTATTTTTAGAACGTTTCGATAAGACGACATGCCTTGGTTCACATAATTAGCTACCAGGCTATGTTACGTGATCCTCCGCTGTCCGATTATGCCCAGTCCAGACTTATGTTGATCAGATCAGACCAGAGGCCGGAATTTTAATGGATCAAGTTATAAGTGCACACCAGATCTAAATTGTTTTTTAGGGGCTTTTTAGAAATGGCTTCCCTGGGACCTCACGCTAGTCATCAGCTTCATTAATCACTGCTGGCATGGATTTGACGGCCTCTCCGGCATAATAATATTTTCTCACAATTGAAGTTCTAGCCCTTTCTTTACAACTTTGATTTATCTTTCACTGATCCTGTCTCTTTAGATGAGTATTTGTTTCTAAAAATGTCTCCCTCTCCTCGCCCTCACTCCATCTGATTCAGTGGGGTTATGCGGGTTTGGGGTAATATTTTAGCCGACTCCATTTAGCAGCACTGTGCACTGCTCAGGCTCCAGCTAATCTAGTACACAGGGTGCACCTTGCCAAGCTCGGCAATACATTTAGATGTCAGACAGACTTTTTTTTTTTACAGACTCATCTGCACTTTTGGAATATGACACTTTGTGAATGAACTGAGTCCAAAATGAGAAGTCAGTCCTGCTTTATGTGAATCACCTCCTCACAAGAACATCAGTACCATTGATTTGGTCATTTTGGCAGCATTAGAAATACATTAGAAATATGAAATTCTTTTTTTTTTTTCCGCAGGTAACGAGTGGCTGCTAGACAGTGAGGTGGTGTCTGGTGAAATTTTGGATCTGTCGAAGCCCGTCTGCATCTTGACCAAACTTCCAGCTGTTATGAAGGACTCAAACAGCAACAATCCAAGCCTCACTTTGAGTGTATGGGTGTACTACTGTATGGAAACAGGTAAAGCCTGTATGATGAAAGCAGCCTCCTTCACTCAGCCTCTTCAAATAAGTGCCAGTCCTGGAGAGGAAGAGGTCACTGTGGCGTTGACTCATGCCTTCTAAAGCCGTTCACTTGTCTTAGTCGAAACAGCCTAAGAATCCACACTTTCTGAGCTGCTGCGACGTCAGTTTAACTTTGGATCTCAGCTAACTCCTTCTCGTGTGTTGTTCATAGTTCTGGGAGAAGACAACGCAGATTGTTTCTGACCGAGCTGTCACCTTTGACAAAAATGCATCTCACACAAACCTGATTTTCAGGACAATTTCATTTCAAGCTACTCAGAAGCCCTTTCTACCAAACACATGCATCAGTGCTGTAATGTTCTTGACCGTGTGTGACAGTTATTGATAGGAATGCAAATAGATAAATGCCCCGGCATCCAATAAAAGCTGTACAGCAAACACAACTGCAGCCTAAAAACCTATAAAATAGTATATTTATGCTACAAATTCCCAAGGACAGGCTCTCATTGCTAAATGTAAGAAAACCTTCTCCTTTAGAAATTGATGTTTTATGGATGAAAAAGTTCATCTCAGACTAAGAAATTCTAATAATTGGAAGGTGGCGATGATGGTGTCTGCGATGGATAAACAAATAAACAGACTTTCTGCCTGTTTATTTAAAGCACTTTCAGATACTGAAAACAAAGTAAAAGCCACACGCCTCTGATTAGCCTCATATTTTCACCTGAAGGTGCCAGATGGATGTGAATTTCAAAGACAAGGCACAAAATTAGCGGAAGCCTTCTCTTTGTTTGAAACCATTTAACATTTTTCTCTTAGTCTCAGAAAAAAAAGAGACATTTATTGGAGCTGATGTGTGATTCAGACTCAGAGAAAGAAGTTTTACTCTACCTTAGTATTGCTTTTGAATGCTAATATCGAGTTACGGACAGTTTCTCAAAAATATGATATTGGAATCCCAAGAGTGGAACCTTTTCTTTAATCTCAGACCAGGGGAAGAAGTAGTAAGTGGACAGAAATGAGACATTATGAGGGATTTATGAGAAATTATCTATGCAGAGACTCACATTTTTTTGTATTGTCATTAATATATTAACAATGTCTAGCACCAGAGTATCAATTCACATCTTTACTTTGTACTTTTTTGATTAATATATTTCCATGTATAATGTTTTGGATTATGATTATTCATGACACAAGGAGCCCTTGTCATTTAGGCCGTTCAAATATTGCTGTTATGTAAGTAATGAATAAAGTGCCTGTTTTCGATAAGGGGAAGCGGCCTCCGGTGGACCGACGAGACCGACTCACTACGGCTCGCTATGCGCACTGTGTGATACTGTATTAAGGAAGCAAAGTCTTATTAAAATCTCTCTATCAAGCATTTCTATACTTCATCTTTACTTCACAAAGGGAACATAATATGAAAGAGATGCGCTAATAACACGACACTGTAGTACGTTGTGTAATATAATATGATAATGTTGTCATTTTCCTTTATTGGTTTTCAAAGTTATGAGCTGTTGTCAGGAATGGGCCGGAGAGTGTTTTGATTATCATCGTCATAACGTAATTGTGCTTGTCAGACTGTTTTTATTGGGTTTGGGTCGCACGGCCCAAGTGCCTTGGAAAAGGGGCGTAACTGTATGAACGGTGTGAATCGATGACTCTTTTACTGTATCAGAAGCAATAACAGTGTATTTCTGTAATGGGAGAAGGGTTTTATTTCCACAAATAATTCATTTCAAATGAACTGCGAAGGTTTTGCCAGTGCGCTTTCTCAGCGCTCGGATCCGTTTGGCATTTTTTTAATGAGCAGTAATGAGCTTGAGCTGCTGCTGGTGGGCATTAAGTTCCTGATAGTGTTTTCCAGCTCTCACTTGATCTACTCTCATTTTGGCACGCTTTTGTCTTCAAGGGTACCTTGTTAATACGTTTGTTTCTCTGTACTGCAGCTTAAGATGCAGCAAAGCCAGAAAAAAAACGAATAAAACATTTTTATATAGACTGGTTTGCATGTGTGCAATGAGAAGAAGGTAAATTTTCATACAAAGAGCTTAACTGCATGGCTGCCGTTCCATTCCTATCCTTCTCATATTCCTCTTTGCATAATTCCAGCCTTTGCAGATCAGGTCACTTAGCATAACTACAATTAATGCATGAATAAAGTGAAAGACTGCAGCTCCTCTATGTGAGATATTATGGAAAAACCTCACTAATGAGCTTGTTACTTTATAAATCTCTGACAGTGACAGGTTATGTGTGAGCTGACCTCAGATGACGGACTTCCTGTTCACAAAATGCAGTAAATTATTGTTGTTTGTCTCATTCCTTTAACCTGAAGCAGCACATTGCCCTCATATTTTGCGGTTCAGTATTGGAGTAATAACCACTTTAGCTAGTTTTAGTCATAAACCATCACCTTAGATAAAGAAAAAAAAATAAAAGCAGACTCATACAGGTCTCTCACTTTGCTATGACTAGTCCCGTTTTTTTGGGTTTTTGTTTTTTTTTTTTTTTTTGCTCCTTTAAATTACAGAATGATTTGACTGGTAAACCACTGCCTCAGCTCGGAAAGCCAAAGCCCAGTGATAGAAAAGGAAAACAGTTGGGGGTTGAGTTTTTTAAGCAGTGGTAATTACAGTTTTCCAGAGAAAGCACATGATACCACAATTCAGAAAGGTGCTGAAACGTGTTGTGCAAATGTCTCCATTTCAAACACCCAGTTCATTGTCAAAGATTTTGGTCAAGCAGCTCATAAAATATCACAAAGAGTGTCCCACACTAGGAGGGGTCATCAATTATCAGTCAACACAGAAGATAAGGCAGGTGCTGTCCTATATAAGTCCATTCCTTTCCACTGTAGACATGAATCTTAAAAAACAGCTCACAGTTATACATGTTTTTAAAGGCTGTTCTATATAATTATGGATGCTGTGGTTTCAAGCAAATGATATTTAAACAGGAGTAAATAGTGTGGTAGTTGGAGCCTGTGTCTCAGCTGTGAGTTTGGTGTGCTAATGGCTTATTTACAGCAACAGTGATGGTGCATGTGTGACCGATGAGAGATAAACTACAATGCCCATGTTTATTGTTACCAAAGTATATTTCAAACTCATCTTTGAGGCCTATTGATTGGAAATAGTCCATGTTAAGGGGTTAACTGTTCATCTGGAAGGCTATGAGAGTCTGAACAAAACGCTGATAAATTATGAATCTGTCTTTAAAGTAAATATGAGAGGATGAATGTGGCAGTGGATAAGAGAAGTACTTTAAAACCATCATAACAGAGAACAAGGACAAAGCAGAACAAGAGCTACCACTGGCTCTCCCACCACCACCTCCCCCCACTTTTGTACCATTGCCTGCTGTCCCATCCGTCCGTCCCCCTCAGCTGCTTCCCTCGCTGTTGTTCGACAGCATCATTAAGCCCATGTGATTTTTGGCTGCTGTCCTCACTGCCGGAGGCCATGCAAACACAGTCACTCGCACAAACACAGTCTTAATTAACATGGGCCACACCAGAAGCATCACCAGGGAGAAGACCAACACGTTTACAAGCATAAAATACACAAGGTTTTCACAATCACAAGTCGGAGGTGTCATCAGATGCTTGGCAGGGGCACCTCCTCCTTTGGTTGCCAAGTACGACGGCCTGTGCGCTGATATAACACGTTAAATTGAGTATTTATTTAAAAGTAGGCAAATCCCTCAAGTAAGCCATGAGGATTTTGAATCAGGGTGATCAGATAACAGGCTCCACGAGCACACAGCCCCTTTCAGCAGCACAGAAAAAGGCTTTTTTTAAAGCTTTCTCAGGGGCTTGTAAACCCTGCGCCTCCTATGACACTCATATGATGCATGAAGCTGACACTGGTTAATTGTTTCTGACCTCTCAAAGTTAATTGCTCGTAAAAAAGAGGCTTAAACATACGATGACTGATTTAGCTGTGACTGGAATTATGAAATGATGTTCAGGGTGTTTGGCTCAAAGTTTACCAGAGCCATATGGAGTTTAAGTGAAGGATAGAATAAGTTTTGTTTTTTTAAACAAGGTTTTAATTGGAGAAACATTTATTCGCCCTTCATTCTGGCTGAGTTGGCTCCATTAAGATCATATCTCTGTGAGAGATAAAATGCTATTTAAAGTCTGTGTGACAGCACAGGATGAATGCTAACTCAAAAAGCAGGAAAAAGAGAGGCTTTGTGATGAATAGAGCTGCTGAAAATGTTCTCCCACTTCACCTGAACACATCACTCCCTTTGCTGCTCACCTCTATTCTCCGCTCTACCGAGAAGCCGAAGCCCAAGAAGCAGGAAGACAACACCTCAAAATCAGCTTTGACCTCTGACTCGATGTCGTGTTGACATGCGAGGTCAAGCTGCTAGTCAAGTTGAACCTGCTCCACTTCCTTTTAAACTTGCACGGAGATATGTAGGAGGTAGCTGCTGTTTGGTGGTGGAGAGCACTTTGCTCAGCTTATTTTTGTGAAAGTGAGGGAGCAAAAATACTGAAAGCTGAATTACAGCAAAGAGGTATAAATGCCATAAATGCAGCCTCTAAGTTGGGAAACTGTTTGAAGAGTTTGAGATAGCTTTTTAAAAATGGATTTGTTCAACATCCTAAAGGGTCAGTTCACCCAAATTACAATCTGGCGATATTTTTCTCTGAGATCTCTTCCAACGCTGCAGCAGAGTGAAGGTGAATGGAATTTCATTTGAGTTGCTCACAGAACTTAAAGTGACACTTTAAACATTCAGCAACAAGACATCTGTCCATGCTACTCAGGGTAATTCCACTCTCAGTGAGTGAAAATCTTGGAGAGCACATATTTTAAAATCTGATAGCTGATTCATAAACAGGGTGTCAGCCACCTCAGATTTATGAGGACAAAGGAGGTCAATACTCCCAAACGTGGAGGGAAAAGAGACAGATTGTTGCTCCGGAGCGAGAAAAGCTTTTTCGACTGATTTTCTGGTTGGTTCAATTTTTACTTTACTTTTTTGAAAGATTCACAGGGAAACTTTGCATTTATTTCCTCATGCTTCTATTGTGAATTTTAGGTTCTTTTCCTGATGCCACTGGTTGTTATGACAGGTGTATCTTGTTGACTTATCAGTCTGTTAAATCATCACCTTCGTGCCTTATAACAAAGTGGTACCCCACTCTTTAATTTAAGCTTTTTGTAAAGGAAACTGGAAACCTACTGCATAGTAAAGTGGAGTTGTGTTTAATTTCACACGTGAGTGGGAAAATCAGGGAAAACCACAACCACTCAGGTGCCGTCGACCAAGACACTGAACCAACAACCGCTGAAATGAAGCAGGATGCTGACCAAAAACGTCAATAACAGGAGGCAGCTCCTAAACTGCTGCCCAAACAGAGCATGTGCATTAAGCTGACCCTCCGGGCCAAGTATTTGAAAATCTTATATTTCCCAGATAGCCATAGAAATTTGGTGAACAGGCATCATTTCAGCCTCCTCCTCAGAAAACCCCTCTGCCCCTCCCAACATGGCTGTGAGTGCGTGAGCAACAGATATGTGCAGCGGCGTGGACACCATGAGATGATGAGCTTTGTTATGTTGGGTCAGGTCGTGTCACAACCTCTGGTGTTGGGTCGCCAGATCCATGAACAGGCATACTGAGGAGCTTACAGATAAACAAGGGGCATAGCGTCATCCATCTTTGTGTGCAGTCTTCTTGTCACAAGGCCGCTGCAAATGCTTTCACGTAACTGATCATGAAGATGTCTGTCCTTGTCCTTATTTTTCAAAGTCTTTTAGCTGTAGACTCAGAAAAGGCTTTCTGAAACTCCTAGGGAATGAAGACATAGACAGGATTTTCAGAATTTAATCTAGTCGATTACTGGATAAGACCTTCCTTCACAATTTTGCTTTGATGTAGCAAAAGCAAACTGTCTCCGCTCTTATTTGTCTTGCAGCTCTTCCCCTCTTGTGTAACCTTGTTTTTTTTTTTTAACTAGACTGTGTAGGAGACCTGTCTGTCAGCCAGTCCAGTTTGCTGACACCCTGATTATGCGCTGCTCAAAGCACCGACACAACTCATCCTGTCTTCTCCTGTAGATAACAAATAAGTCAAACCCCGTTTTTAAGTTGTCTCAACTCATGGCTGAAGATCAGTAGCTCCATGTAATACAGCTGCTGTGAAGCAAAGAGCAGAACTGAGGTCGGGCCTGTCCCCACAGCCATGGAATGTATTCTTAGTGATACAAATATAAAGTGGACAAGTGGAAAAACAAATGTTGCTTGTGATGGCAAGTGATGAAAACAGGGAAATCCCTGTAGTTCCTGATGGTGTCCTGGTGGATTCTGGATGTCCATATTTGGCTCCTCGTGTTACCTAATTCTGGCAACGTTTCTCACAAATAAAAATCACACACAGTTTTCAGGTAGGGGGTCTGGTTGTCGTTCAGGAGCTGCTTGCCAAAAATAAATAAATAAAAAATCCCTCCTCTACCTCAGTGAAGATGTTGCGTATTCATTCACGCGCATTAACTTGTAAATACACGATAAGAAACTGAGACTGAATGCGTAATGTTCGGAGGGTCAGGTGTTGTTTGCGTCCTCAACTTCATTGTTAGGGCAATTTGTCCAATGCTGCTGCCTGATTGGTCGTGAGGAGCCGTGATGTCACAGCCTGATTTGATGTTCCGGCCGGTGCAGCAGCTCGCGCAGGCTGAGGGCGAGAGAGGAGCTCCAGATGGAGTTGGCGCGCGCAGGAGGGAAGAGCCGTGGCTCGTGAGACAGCGGCAGACTGGAAAGGCTGCCTCGCGCTGCGTTGATGAACTCGACCTGGTTCCGCACACAGCGCAGCAGCCCGTCATGGGAGACGGTGGCGCGTCCTCGGCCGTGAACTTCCAAAATGGCACGGGGAGCGAGGCGTCGGACGAACCCGGGTCCTCCACGGCCGCGTCCGAGCAGTGGATGGCGGGGATGAGCCTGGTGATGGGCTTGATCGTCCTGTCTATTGTGTTCGGGAATATCCTGGTCATCGTGGCCATAGCCAGGACGCAGAGGCTGCAGACGCTCACCAATGTCTTCATCGTGTCGTTGGCGAGTGCGGACCTCATCATGGGGCTGCTGGTGGTGCCTTTTGGTGCCGCGCTCGAGGTGCGCGGCTCGTGGCTGTACGGCTCCTTTTTCTGCGAGTTTTGGATCTCCGTGGACGTCCTGTGCGTCACCGCCAGCATCGAGACCCTGTGCGTTATCGCCATAGACAGGTACGTGGCCATCACCTCGCCTTTCCGCTACCAAAGCCTGCTCACCAAAGCTCGGGCCAAGGCTGTGGTGTGCATAGTCTGGGCCATCTCTGCGCTGGTCTCCTTCCTACCCATCCTGATGCACTGGTCCCGGGACAGTGTGGACACAGCCTGCTACGAGGACCCTGAATGTTGCGACTTTGTTACCAACAGGGCATATGCCATCTCCTCATCCATCATATCTTTTTACATTCCTCTACTGGTTATGATATTTGTTTACGCCCGCGTGTATAGAGAGGCGAAAAAGCAGCTGAGGAAAATCGACAAGTGCGAGGGCAGGTTTCACAACACCTTGACCGGACTGACCTCCAAGTGCAAGAAGAGGCCGTCTAAAATCCTGGCGCTCAGGGAGCAGAAGGCTCTCAAGACACTCGGCATCATTATGGGGACGTTCACCCTGTGCTGGCTGCCCTTCTTTATAGTCAACGTCGTGCGGGTGTTTTGCGCAGAGATGGTGGACAAGGACCTTTTCGTGTTCCTAAACTGGCTGGGGTACGTGAACTCAGCGTTTAACCCCATCATTTACTGTCGGAGTCCTGACTTTAGGAAGGCGTTCAAGAGGCTGCTGTGCTGCCCGAGGCAAGCCGACCGCAGGCTGCACATCAGCTCCTGCGACCTGTCCCGGTGCTCCGGTGGTTTCGTCTCCTCTCTGGAGCCCGGCACACTGGGGATGTGGTCGGACTGCGCCGGCTTGGACAACAGTGACAGCAGCCTGGTGGGGACCGCAAAGCTGTCTCACTCCGAATCACAGCTATGAGGGAAAACATTCAACTTTTCTGGAGGTGGATTACAACAACCCGGAGAAAGATGGGTACATAGCTTGTGCGTCTTTTCGACGAAGGTATGCGCAAGAGCTGGTCCTTAAAGCTTAAGTGGGTGGATTTTGTTTTTTGTTTTTATTTTGCATCAGAGAGAGAAAACATGAAGCGAAATCACCAGAAACGTGTCTGAAAGCCATATTTCCTTCTTTTTTTCCACAAAGAGGCATCAGGACAGATGATCTTTCCAAGATGCACAAGACAGTTTAGTGTCCAAGAAATCATCCAATTTGCCAAATAATATGGAGCCTAAAGATCCAGTTAGACGGATCTGAGGAATCATAACGGTTGTTTGCACTTTGCCATGAAACAGGTTTTCCGTCAAAGAGCGCACGGACGCTCCTGTGATGTTTCTTCTTTAATTGGATCAGAAGTTCGCTTATTTTCTAAGGAGGATCATTTGTTTCAGGAGGAGTGGGTGTCAAAAATGAACCCCAGGGTGTCGATGGGTCACAGTTTATTGTTAAACTGACCGCTCGGGCGCACTGTAATAAATGTGGCTGGAATTTAAAACCATTGCACAGGAGCGAGGCATTTGTCGGAGCGTCTGTACTGTAGTCCATGTAGAGCTCACAATGTGTTTTTACCTCACAGCCACCGGCAAGTGCAATTTGTACGACAGGTATTTGTTTATATTAAACATGTATGTAAAATAGAAGTGTATTTATTCCGCGCTGTCTTTTACAACTACGCAAGTGAAGGTGGAGCTGAATCCCACGCCCTTTGTACATATAGTAGTTTGTGGTGTTTAGAACCGAAGTGAGGAATTTTCAGCCTCATCCTTTTTCTTTCTCACTTAAGCTTTACATGCTGTTGTAAGGTGGTGTGTCGACTCCTGTGAAATAAAAGAGAGTTTCATTGTTAAATACTGTTCGAGCTTTATTTTGGAATTGTATGCTATCAATGATTCAAAGTTTACAGATGTAGAAGTGCAGGAGGCTTCAGTAATCCTTAAAAACGCTCGAGGAGATTTTTTTTTTTTTCCTGACCCCACTTCTTTAACAAACAATTAACAGGGAAGAAAAATAAAATAAATCTTGAGCAAATGTGGGATGAAACAGCAGGACATGGAGAAGGAAACTGGTCTGGCAGGATTTGTGCAAACAGGATGGGATGCTGGCAGGGGGACTGCTGAGAGCAACGGGAATCTGATTGGCTTCTGTGGAGTGATGAGCCATGAGAACATGGGATTTTTAGACAGTGGATTGATTCACAATCATGCACGGTGGATTAATAAGGTTTTGTATTTTAAATGTTTTCCATTCATTCATTCATTCAAGGTTAAGGTTCATTAATCCTCTACATCTGAAGCACTAAGCATTTGCATTAGAGCACACATGAAACACTGATGTGCACTGTTGAGTTGAGTTGAGATCATTTTCTGGAAAATTTGTATTTCTCTTAATTAAAATGTTAAAGCATTGTAAGTGCTTCTCATTCACGTTCAGCTGCTCGACTAGATGAATGCGTTTGTTGTATGTCAGTATTTTTGCCTCAGTCCAAATGTGTTTCGACGTGTTTTTTAAGTTGTATTGCACAAAAACACAAGCATGTCACTGTAGTTTTCACACTCCAGGCCAACATGCTATTTTTAAACTGAAGGGAGATTCCAGCCGGAATAGGGGGAACTCATAAGAGACAGATCTTTAAAAAGATTGGTCAAAATCGAACCAGCAAATATCTTGATTTTTAGTCCAGGGTATGGGTCAAGCTCCAAAAACACTGGATCCTAAACTTCCCATAATGCAACTGGATGGCATCTTTCATAGTCCCCTAAATGCCCATGTTCAGGGTTGTCTTGGCTTGGATTTAAGATGATTTTCTCAGCCTTCAGAAAGCTGCACAACTGTTTTTACAAGCCGAGTAGCCCTCCTCAGGACGGATAAACTGAACTTCATGTGTAAAATTGGTGTACTGTCACTTTCCATGGCACAAACATTAAGTTAAATACTACTCTAGGTTTAAAGGGGACAATTATGAGAAGTCTTCACGAAGTCATTCAGATACGTCCCGAGTATGCTGTTTGATCGCTGCATTTTCCACGAGCCTCACTTTGAAAGCCTCCGAAAATGTTGTAGTAAACATCATGACAGCTGGTGTTATGAAGTGGCTCTTGCAGGAGAGATCTGCAGTTCTTTCTGGGGAATATTAATTAGCCCTTAAGCTGGACGTCTTTAAAATGCATTAGCATGATGTGTCCTGCTAATGATGCTCTCCCAGACGGGCCGAGCCGTACATTTCAATTAGACCAGAAAAAACTGAATGGAACTGAGCTCAGCTGTTTTGGCTAATGAACATTGTTTAGATATGATTGGCTGAATTAATGTGTGTGAATGAGACCCAGCTTTTAGGAAAAAATTAAAAAAAGAAAGAAAAATAACAACAGCAGTGGAGCCAGTATCACTGATGGCCTCCTGGCAAAGACCCACTTCATTATTAAGCATTGTTTGTTTGGCAGGAAGTTTGTGTTTGGGCAGATTAGCAGTGGGCCCACAGATGGAGGAGCTAATCAGTGCTTTTAAGAATAATTGTTTCAAATTGCTTGTGTATCAGTAGACATTTTAACTGCTCCAAGTCAAAGTAGATGAATTGATTACAACGTGACCTCAGCAGTAACGTGGTTACGGTCGATAAACACAAAGTTTACTTTCAGACTGGTTCTACAGGAATATTTGACATTCCAGTTTAAATGTACCTTCAGCTGTTATAGGCCAAGATATAAGGTGAAATGATTTTCACTCATTTGCTTTTTTTTTTGTTTGTTTGTTTGTTTGCTGAGAGTTAGATGAGACGATTGAAGCCACTTTCACATCTGCACAGTAAATGTGTAGATACAGAGCCAGCAGCTGGTTAACAGAGCTTAGCACAAAGACTGGAAACAGGGGGAAATCAGTTAGCCAGCACATCTAAAGCTCATTAACATGTTCTGCCTCCTTTTTCAATGAATACAAAAAAAACATAATTATGTGTAAAAACATAATTAAAAACATAAATTTGAGGTTTTGTGGGAGGTTATGTATGTGGTTACATATTGGCTGGGAGCAGCTGCAAACCAATCAGCAGAGACTACATGAAAACACTACTCAGCCAGCTTTAGATGAAGCCATGAGCTGTTTCCCATTGTTTCCTGTCTTTATGCTAAGCTAAGCCAACTGACTGCTTCATATTTATCATGCAGGTATGAGAGTGGTATCAATCCGCTCATCTAACTCATGGCAAGAAAGTGAACGAGTATATTTCCCAAAATGACAAACTATTCCTTTAACTGTGTTGTATTTGACGCTGTTGACGCAGGTGCAACTCAATCACCCCCCCCCTCCCCCACCATCACATGTGGATATTTGCAGATGTTAATGAACCAATAAACAAATTCAAAAGTGTTTTCACAGCAGAATGAAATCATTTTCCACAACCTCCACTGAAACTTTGAGCGAGTACCTGGAGTTCTGTCAGATCCTCTCGAGCATCAGGTGTTCAGTTATTAAACGGGCTGTGTCTCCTCCCGTCCACATCATGAATATCGTCTGCCAGCCACCTCCCACTGCCATCTGCACTTGATTAAAGACCAACGCAAACATCATAATCATCAAAAAGAATTAAAAACACTTCGAACATGGGATGTCTTTGTGAATCTTAATAATCTTCTCCTTTACCCAGATGCTACTGTGAAACTGATGCTAAGGCACATTAGTTACACAACATATGTTTTAGCTGAATAACAAAAGCTGATTTAAAAAAACAAAGAAAACAACATTGTAAATCCAAGTCAGCTGAAGGGGAATTAGATAATAGATGACGCTTACTGAGCTCCTTTGGTGGACTTGGGACTTAACAGGCAAAAAAAGAAAAACAGGATTTTGACAAAAGAGATTTGTAATTCGGCTTATTACGGCAGAGATCCAAAAGAAACATGTTTACGAAACAGAATACTGTTAAATGCTATGCAAATACTGTCATTTTCTTCAGGAGGTGGTTGGAGGGAAGGTGGTTACAATCTGTGACTAAGAAAAACAAAACAGTCACTTCTGAAAGACTAGAAATGTCAGCACCTGGAGATAATTATTGCTGATTGCTAATGATTACAACCTTATCAGACCCCAACAGATTTTTTTCTAAATTTAGGCTACAGGAGCATAATAGTGTTCCCTTTGCAAAAATGTGGGTATCAATAGACGAAAAATGTATTCCCTTGAGACCGTCCATTCAAAACCAAGTGATGGATTCAGTGGACAGTTTGAGAGAAATGTAGCTACTAGGGAAACAAAACTGTAGATTTTAATTATGAATGTGAATTAATGAACGAACATAGCTTCAGTGAGCAGAGCTGAAAAAAACCCCAAAACAAAACTCAACCTCCACTGGCTGATAAATGCCTTGTGACCCTGTACAGTCTAAACCTCCCTGCGATTTTTTTTTTCCACTCTAAATCACAGTGCGAGTGTGGAGGTGTGGTGCCAAAAGCAGGTGCTACGCTTCATGGGTCCATCTGTTTGGATTCCCGTGTGAACTTGGAGCAAAGGGGTCTCCATCTGCTGCACGTTGGCTTGCTATGATTGTGGCTGGGTGAATGTGGTCACTCACGTTCAGCATTTGTGCTTTTTTTTTTTTTTTAAACTTTTAATAAAGTAAACCTTGTTTACGTTAGACGTTCTCTTTCAGCGGTCAGATTCATCCTCAGCTTAAAGTTTCTGATCAAGCCTTCTTTTCTTTTCACCCAGGTTGTAGAAATCTAACCACCATCATCACACATTTAGTCTTTTTTTTTTTTTTTTGCAGCCCCTAATCCTTTGTAAGCCTCTTTCTTTTAAAGAATCACCTTCACAGTCCTGGCCGGATGAGCAGTCTTTCACAGTAACACTGAGAGAGGTGGACTTACATATCCATGATGAGGGGCTTCACGGAGTGTTCAAAGCCACCTGAGAGGCCAGGCTGTGTCTAAAAGGGGGAAAGTGCCCTTTTGCGAGTCTGCCGACTGACTTCATGGTTTTTATTCCTCACAGTAAAGGCCACTGTGTCATACCAGTAAAACATCACAGTGGTGCATCAGATTCCTGAGCACCACTCAGGAATCTGCTGACCACCTCAGGTCCCTGCACCTTCAGGCCAGTTTATCAAGAAGACAGAGCAGAGAACGTGGTGAGAACATGGCAGTAGAGTAGAAAGTGACATTAAATGGAAATAGTCAAGTAAAATACAAGCAATACAGCACTGACCTCAAGGCTTTAACTCTACTCATCTTCCTCCTGCATTAAGACACAGAAGATCATAGATAATTTCCAGACATAAGGTTGTGAATGCATGTTATGTAAGTAAAGGGAGTTCTGGTTTAAGGATAAAAAAAAAAAAATCTGTTTCATTCATGAATCCATTCACAAAATGTACCCCTCCAAAACCTTTTTTAAAATCCCAGATTTGAATGAACATGACAAAATCGTACTGTGTTAATGTACTGAAGCACCATGGGAGAAAAGCAGTCCTCTCGATTTCCATCTGTGAGCCTGAAGTGTAGCGTCTGAATGGGCAGAGCGGGAGAGTGGCATACAATCAAAGCATCAGTGAGCCATTCCACACATGAGAGGCCTGATTTTTCTGAGGGAAGATTTTTCTATTTTTGTACAGAAAAAATGGCATAAAACTGAAATTAAAAGACGATAAGTGAAACATAATAATACTGATTACAGAGACCCTTTGATATTTATCTTAATGTTGCAGCTGTAACTGAGCCTGTGTTGTGAGGGAATTTAGTAAACAGGAAAAAAAAAGCAGACTGGCAAGGACAGGACGGGCTTGTTATCTCTACACATTGAGAGCTACTATCATGCTCACTGCTGCATCTAAAGGACAATGCTTTACGAATTCAAGGGTGGTCATCTGAGCTGATAGGAGAATCTGTTATCAGAGAGCTAAAAATAGCCCGTCGGCAACCATTGGCCTGAATTGGATATTTGAACCTGCTGTGTGCCTGCGGAGAAAATGGGAAATTTCAGCCACACGTGACAAGAATGAGCAAGTGAGCAAATGTCTTATTTTCCTGCTAAATGATGTGTTATTTTGATGACAGGTGCTATCAGTTGGTCTGTAGGTGTATTTCAATGTTTGCACATGTGCAACAATAGAGAAGGCTCATGCATGTGTGCAGATTGACAGGGTGACTAAGGATATTGTTGACATGGTAACCGCACAAAGCTCTCCAAGATTAGTCGATTGACTAATTAACAGCAGTTATTTTGATAATTGATTCATAGTTTAAGTGTTTTTGTTTTGTTTTTTTTGGTCTAGAAAAATGGCAATAACTAGTTGCACATCCCAATTTGTGAGGATTTGCTGCTCTTCTCTGTCATGTGTGATATTAAAATTTAATATTTTTCTTTTTTTAGGACTGTTGGCTGATCCAGACAAGCAATTTTAAAACATCATCTTGGGTTTTAGGATACTGTGATGGGCATTTTTCACTATTTTCAAACATTTTATAGGCCAAGCAATTAACTAATGAATCGCCAGTTAAAATAATGGTTAATTGCAATAAATGGGAACCTTTCCCATTTATTTTAAACATTATGTGACTCCGCTGTCCTTAATAAACTAGCTTACTTACACAAGAAAGATGCTTCCATTTACACTAAAATGACAGTTTGTGGGGGAAAGTTGACCCTCGAGTTGTTTTCGTCTGGATTTGGGGAGAATTCCCATGACGTCGGGTTTTAAATCATCTGAAAGGCCGCCTGGTTTGAGTGACAGTGGTGCAGTGATGTGCATGACCTCCAGCACTGCTGACACAGCCGCTTTTTAAATGGGACCTGAAGTCCGAGAGCAACCTCTCAGAAGGAGTCACTGTTAGTGTCAACCTTTTCCTCATGGCCAGAAAACACAGGACAACAGGACGGCGGCGGAATATTCAAGAGAAAGTTAAGACTCATCTCCTTTTATTCCCTGGAAACACCATATATACAAACATAATCCAGAATCAGTGTTTTTAAAAACATCTCATCATAATTTTACAGAATGACGTATCTACAAATGTATATTATAATCACAGTTTGAATATTCCACAAAACAGAGCAGAGGGGGGAATCATTGCACAGCAGGAAGAAAACAAAAACTACAAACGTCTCATTTAACGTCGCATTTCGACACTCGCACATATTGAGCAACATTTCTTCATATTCACACAGTGAAACGTGAGGTTCTATTCATTCGTCCACACAATGCTGCAGCATGGCTTCGTTTCAAGGCTGTGGAAATGTGTGAAATCTCGGATTAGCGTGATTCTTACTGGTGACACACTGTGACCAAATCAGAAGAAGCAGCGTATTAGCGTGCCTCAGAGAATTAAGAGGAATTAATTAGGAAATCCCATGCGAGTGTTTTGCATAGGTTGTATTTTACTTCTGCAGCAGAAACAAACTGCAAAACAAAAAAACTGCAATGATTTTCACCTACTCAGCAGCAAGCAGCTCATCATCATATTGTTTAAGATGAATTTACTTTGAAACAATCAAATGGCTTGACTGAGAAAGAAACCTGAATGTAAAGTGATGTGATAAAGTTGCAACCTTACTGAACCTATACTGGATTTGTTTAAGAGTTTAAAAGGTTACTAAGTTTTAATATCAAGATGCTATCTGAAGGTTTGATTCCTCATACAGAGGAATCAGTCTGGGTGAAATAAAAGTAGACGTACATCAAACACAGAGCCCCACTGCAGCACCAGGGAGGGTTTTAAGGACTCTGTGACCTCAATCCTGGAAACTTTCATCTCTATTCACATAGTGGGCCATTTCAACGTAGCCTCGGGCTGTACGGCAAGGGGATCGGCCTGTAAGCATTCATGGCCCATAAGAGTCTGTTTCTGATTTGGGTGAAAAAAAAAAAAAAGAGAGATGGAGACTTATCTTTTGTGACAGCTTCCGCAATAAGATCAAATGAAGACCAATGAAACTTTAGAGCTGTCGGATGGAGCTAGGTGCCTGGTCTACATCCTTCATCCCGTGTGTTTGAGATTATGTGAATGAGAGACAGAAGCATTACTGTGTATAGCTGAGAGGTGATGAGCTGCAGGGGTGTGTTTGTGAGGCTGACAGACACTGGTCTAAATGCAAATGGAGTTTATCCCTCAGGAAAGAACAAAACTTCATGGACTATCTGGTAAAAGCCTATAAACTCTAACAGCTAAAGCATGTACACAAGGTGTAAACAAAAAAAAAAAAAAAAAAAAAAAAAAAAAAAAAAGCTGGAGGGGTCAAAAAGACCCACCTCCACCCCACCCCCCCCTTTTGGCCCTTCCCCCTTCCAACCCCCCCCCCGTCCCCTTTTTC
>JBBMJY010000014.1:9892418-9905793 GCA_037833715.1 Toxotes lorentzi | reverse complement strand
GTTTAAAGGAAAAGGGGGTTCGCCCCCTAGGAAAAAAAAAAACTTCCGGGGCTCGTTGGGAAAAGTCCAGAAACCCTAAAAATAAAAAAAGGGAAAAAAGGGGGAAAAAAAAAAAAAAAAAAAAAAAAAAAAAAAAAACAAGCTTGAGAGATTAAAAAGGCACACATGCAGCTCACACATACAGTTTGGACACTTAAATATTCAAACACCAGCACAGTCGCATGTTGCACATACAGAGGCATAAAAAACAGGCATACAAACACATTCAGAGCACAAAAAAAATAAAATAAAATAAATCAACAAAAGGAACAGCATTGCACTTTGTCCCTGGTTCTACTTCTGTAGGTTCCTGAGCTACAGCTACGGATCGACTGTGCTCCCACTGATTCTTGGTTTACTTCAATGGACACAACAAAGAAAAATAGAAAGAGTAGAGTGACAGGAATACCTTAACATTTTTACTGGCCGCATCTCTTTGTAAAATGATGCTAACAGACCACCAGGGAAGCTGAAACTTAAACATCTTTAGATGCTCGTGTCCGAGGCTGCCAGTTGGTAGGTACGACGCCTGCAGCAGGAGCATTTAAACACAAAGAGGGAAGGGCAACAATGTTTAAGGTATTCATTATCTTAAATTAAGAGCATCAGCAATTCTAAAATAAAACTATCTGAGGTGATAAAAAAAACAAAAACAACTGATAATCAATGAGACATACAGAAATAAAAATTCAATTTGAAGTCGACAAAAATTAAAATAAATTAAAAAAAGAAAAGAAAAAAGAAATCACATTCAAAATGGCCAAACTCAAGACCAGCTCTACATTTCAACCTTGATATTATATTTGTCATAGATTTTCTTTAAATTTTACACAGCTAAAGAGTAGGATTCTTCCACACTGACGGCTTAGTGCCGTTGGCTGCATGAAACATTGTGAAGACGCACTCTGCTTCCTTAAGTCTAGCACCGGTGTCACACAGATGAGCGGCTCTGCTGACGTGAGGCCCCCTTGCCTCACCAGCTTGGTCGCAAAAGATGATGAAAAATGGCGGCACAAGAGATCCCACACAAGCCAGGGTTGATCCGTTTTCCACTTTTGCTTCACACATGGAGTGCTGTGTAGTAAAGCCGAAGAAGCAGCCTCTCAGAAATACATTTGGCTTATTGGGAGACGGACATCAGAAGACGAGCAGAGAGCGCATGCTGGGCGATGATCATCTCATTTCAGTTTCTTACTGTACGGAGCTGTGAGGAGAGAAATGTACCAGGAGACTCTTATTTATTTATTTATTTTTTTCTTAGGACGTATTCATTGGCAAATCTGTGTTTGTTGTTTTGCAACGATTTCCCAGGTAGGTTTTGCTATACATTCATAATTATGGCATCTTATTTGTTTACAAGGCAGTCAGAGTTTCAAGCTTGAAGAAAGTGGCCCAAAAGAATTTTATATCTTGGCAAGGGGAGATGGACGTTAGCCAGAGGAGGATTTGTTGCGCTGGAGGAAGCGATGGAGGTGGCATGATGTAGACGGAATAGTGACAGTTCAAGTAAGTTCAGAGATTTTCCACGAGATGGACAGAAACTGACGTCCTCCACAAAGCAACCTGAGGTGCTACTGGCCCTTACAACATTCATTTTGCTCCTTCATGTATTGGGAAAATGACGGTGTGTATGTCTCTAATTTTGCTGTCCCTTCAAAACAATGCGGTGTGCTGGAGATTCAACGTGTAGTCCTTTTATTTTCTCTTTCCTGTGATGTGGTCGTGTCACTTCCTCCTTACCCCGTCCTCAGGATCTCTCTGCTGTTTTATGAGCCTCTCGATCTCGGCCCCTAGCGTCTGCAGATTCTCCTGTCGAAGAGAGTGAAGGCTTTTAAAGTCAAATATGACATGTAAGTGACAATACATGAGGGGGACTGGTGCGCTGTGGCTGCTTTCTTGGTGTTTTCCGTACTTTGTGGCACTTCATAACTTGCTGCCATCAGTTCTCATACAGTATGAAAAATAATTATCACAGACTTAATCTGGCAGATCTAAATTTTCCATATCAAGCCTTAACTTGGCTTTGTCAGAGCGTTTTGTTTTATTGTCATTTTATTGTGTCCATGTTGAGTTTTGTATCATTACTCCATACTTGCTGTCAATCATCTTTCATCCACAGAAAGAAAAGTCGCTGCCAGAAAATACACCCACCTTCATGTCCGCTGTCTTATTAAGCTTGACACAATATAAAGATTATAGGAAGCTGCTTGTTTGCGAAATATGAAACAAATGTATTAAAGCATCTCGTGCGCCTACATAAAAGTGCACAAGTGAACTGTTTATGTGGGCGCATTAGAAGCTTTAATAAATATTTTCATTTTTAGCTTGGTATTACGGGTACGTCGTGTTTTCGCCCACTGTATTTGACGTTGATCAGAGTTATGGCAACATTTAACACTCTCCAGAATGCATAAATTGTCAAAAACAAGTAAACTGTATTGCATTACATAAAACATGTACTAGACACTGAAAACAGTGGAGCATTTAGCAGATAATGAGCCAAATGTTTCCCTCAGGAATCTATGCTAATGCTGCTCTGAGTCAATAATCTTTAGTACAGCTGGTTACATCAGTTAAAATGAACTTGAGACAGTAGACTCCCAAGCAGTGACAAAATGTATGTGAAAGTAAATTAAGTCCAAAAATACCCACAAAAATGTTAATGACAATGTGGGACAAATGGAATATTGTGGTAAACATATACATACTACAGCCGAGTGGTTAATGTAAACTTAACAAGGCAAATCTGGGAAATGTAAATATGTTGTTGCGTGGAAATTAGCTGCTGCTGCCCAGGCGCGTTACATTTTCTTATTTGGCCAAAATCACCCCTTGAGACGTGCTGCTGCTGTAAGCCGAGAGCTGAGAAGTGGAACGGATGCATTCATTTAAACGGCAACACATCAGAAGAATTGGTTGAGCTGAAATCCTAATTCAATTAAACTATACAAAGACCCTCTGGTGCAGAAGCTTGTCAAAGCTCACACACGCAGGATGAATGAGGATGGACACTCTGAATACAGGCTTAAATCCACTATTTCAGATCCCGAACTAATAAGGAGGGAAAAACAGGTCTCGGTACAGCGGAGCACAGTCTCCTCGTTCTGCAGCAGCATCAATAAAGCAGGTTCTGAACTAGACCATGGTTTCCAAACATGTCATCTCTTTAAAAACGGAGATAGGTGACAGACGAGCACACTGTCCTGACAGGACTGTCAGTCTGTCAGATCAAATGAAAAGTCACATGCAGACAATGTGATACATACTGTGGCTGACTTTAAAGGTTTGGGACATACGATACAAACCAAATGTCAGACAACCTCCACTCAGCTAAAGGCAGAGGATGGTCTGACAGTCCCTGTACCCTGATGAAACTCTTTTATCCACACCTACACTGTCTTATTGTTAGTGTACTATTTTACTACTGCACCAGTACTGTCGTTGCTTGTGTAAAGTTGTTAAGATGACATTAGCTGACAATATTAATTTCACGTTCGATTTCTGATTTCTGTCTGGTGCCTGGGCAGAAACACATTTTGAGGTGAACGTCAAACAGTGGAAATCTCACGATTTACTTTATGATTTAATTTAAAAGGCTTCGAGAGGAAGGTTAGCAACTGCATGAAGGTACAGTAGCCTATCCTATCCTGACTGTGATGCCCGAGCATGATTGTCACGCAGGGCATAAGAATCTTCATCAGTATTCTGCATGAACAGATCATAGTCTGTGCATAAGTGCTACAGTAGAAGCATCCTGAAGGGATCCTGCATTCTCCTGGGCTTGTGTAGGCGTGAAGACTAAGAGGAAGTGAGCTAAGTTTCGGTATGATAGTCAAATCACATCAGATTGTGTGGCTCCAAAGGTGGAGCATGACACTGGAACAGCCAATTAATTATCCACTCAGGTCATCAAGGTTTAAACAATTACACACTCACAGCAAATTAAGTTGTGTTGTGTGGAACTGCACACATCATCAGTATCATCAGTGCATGTGAAACAGTTATTCTGCGTTTAATTCTTATGGGAAATCATGCCTGCTGGGGGGAGACCTTACCTTCAGAGTAATGTTCTTCAGCAGCGTGTCCTCCAACACAGCCTGCAGCTTCCTGTTGATCTCCAGCGACAGATCCAGGGTCAGCCCGCTGTCTGCCGGGTGGGAGGTGTAAAGCGAAGCCATAATGCCTCCCCGTCGACTCAGGTGGGCCTTGTTAATGTCGGACGCCTCTGATGAGAGGGCCCCTGACTCCTCCCTTAGCACATAGCTCTGGATAATTCTGTGGGGAGGAAGGGGAGGAGATGAGTGAAATGGCGTGCTTCAAAAAGGAGGGGAAACGGAGTGAATGCGTGGTATCGGCTGCAGACTATCGAGCAAAGAAAATTGAGAAAGTGGGATTTATAGGTGGAAGCACGGAGAGCTCCAATGGAGCAATAAAACCGTTTCCAGCAGCAAAAGCAGCGGATGCTACTGGAAAAGAGGGATGGCTTACTGAACTCATGTGCACGGTATTCATCCAGCCATAGCTAGAAAGATTATTGCTGTACCAGTCAGAGAAGGAAAGGGTATGAAAACAGTGGCATCATAATGGGATGCCAGGATTCAATTAATCAACTGCATGTCTGTGTGTGTATGTGTGTGTGAAACTGAAATAAATCTTCATGCCCATAACACATTTTCTTCACAGCAACAATAAGCTGTTGAGGTTCAGCCATGTTTGCGACAGAGAAAGGGAGAGATAGGAAGAGCTGTGGTCGTGATTCAAATTCATTACTGCCTCCTACATCATTATATTTTTCTTAATATGCAACCAAAGAGAAAGGAAAATAATGCAAAGCACTATTAAAAGAAGGAAAAAGGAAAAAAGGAGGTGGTTAAGGAAAGTGCTTGAAACTCATTCATAACATTTTGTCTGTGCATGTCTACTGCCACAGGAATGAGGATGCTTGGACTACACTTAAGGCATCGAAGTAAAAAGAAACATGTAGAGGGTTGGAACTAGAAAGCTTCTGCGAGTGCATCTGTACATCTGCATCCTTGATTGTCTCTTAAGACTTGGAGTGTGTGGGCAGGTGAAGAGGGTTGTTTATTGTCCTACACAAAATGTCAACAATCTCTTAACATGGGTGAGTAATCAATATTTTAAACCTGCTCTCAAACCAGCCTTATACCCTAAGCACTAACCTGAAACGGCAACAACATTCAGCCCCGAATTGGCATTGTTTAGTAACTGCAGGATGAGCTGTGAGCAAAGGGACGTTCCTCACCAACAAGTCAGGCTCTGCAGCAATATTTCTACTCAGTGAAAATCTGTATCTCCAAACAAAGTCTGCCTGACTTGTAAAGCTGAAAGATTCTTCTCAGAGGATTCTCATGAAGATAACCGGAGTGTAGATTCACTGTACAAGTGAAAACCTATTTTTGCAAATACTACTACAAAAACTACAACTATTACTATTGTTGCTGCTGCTTCTGCTGCTGCTTCTGCTGCTACTTCTACTACTACTACTACTACTACTACTACTACTACTACTACTACTACTACTACGGATCATTATCTAGCTATACATGCATCCTTTCCATGCAGCGATGGCCTTTGAATGTTCATGTGTAACAAATAGAAATGTTCTGTGCTAATACACAATATTCCAGTCAATAACTTTATGGATCCAACCAAGACAATTACACCGACTTCATGTGGTCTCTTTAAATGTTATGTGGGGCAGTCATTCATTGGGCACTAAGAGTCCGATGTTTAACTGTTCCTGCTTATTCAAGTGTAACAAATAGAAATCGTGACATCGTGACATCTTGGAGGGATTGAAAACATGCCAGTGACTTCTGTAAAAGACATTTCAGAACATAACACATATGAACTGGCCAATGCCATGATAAATAGGTACTGGTACTACAGGTACTGAACATGCAGGAGTCTGGGACACTTGGGTCTCAAACCTTCTTAAAATGCAAAACTAATGATCATCCTTTTACCTGGAATTGAGAGATTACATTGGATGACCTCTCTGAAGAAGGGAGGATTAAGTCGGGAATAATTTTTAACATGTAATTTAAGAGCTTATGCTGGTACTCAGTGTTGGTCTTGCACTCTGTATGAGGACAAAACAATGAGTACACCCTTATGTTTTGTTATCCAATAATGTCTTTTCTGTCTTGGTATTATAAGTCTTTCACAGAAGTCAAAACAATATCTATGCACAACATAAACCTAAAACTGTATGGTGCAATGACCGCATTCTGAACTAACAAAGCAAATAAGTCTATGGTGCAAAAAGAAGTGAAGCTATGTAAGCACTAGAGAGAAGCAACCATCATAAATCGCCCCCCATCCACACACACACAAACACCTGGAGCTTGCACAGACATAAAAAATGAGACTTACCTCTGACTAGACTTGCAAGGGTCCATATTTGGACCCCAGCTCCATCACGACAGTGTTTAGTAAAAACAAAAAAGTGACAGAAATTAAAGATGTGGCCACATGGTGTGCTGAATGGCATGCACAGGTTGGTGGAGGGGCAGGGAAGTAAGGAAGACAAATGACTTGTATTTGAATTTGTGAGTGACATGTCCTTTTTTTTTCTCTCCAGCTGACAAAGTGTGAGAGCGATGAAGGCAGCAAGTCAAGCATGCATGACGTGAAGGTGGCGAATCTGGGTACAGTGCAACTCTCAAATATGTTGTGTTGGACAACACTACAAAGCCTAGTTCTTAACCCTTGTGCCCAAAAAGTGGCAAGACAGAAAGAGAAGATACAGAGAAAAAAAAAAACATGCCTGTGGTGTGAAAACCTTTCAATTATCAAAGCCATGCTTTATCTTGATTATATTCAGAACTACACAGGCTAAAACCATGAATTTAAAGGCAATTATGAGTTTCATATTGGAGGCATTTAGTTGCAACATGTACAACTGCACAGAATAGATAAATGTAGATACTAATGATCAGAGCTTGATAAATCTAAATATATCCTCTGCATTATTTACAAAACATCACAGGCACTGGCTAAAATCAAAAGCATAAAGCAACTCCACGCCTGAGTGGCAGTGGGACAAAAATCCAACGTAACCTTGAAAGGATCCATTATAATATAATTCAACACATTCAGCTGGTGTGGACCCTCAGGAGCCTGCAACAATAGTTGGTATCGCCCTGATTTACATTTACCATTGATTAAAACCTTAACAGAGTGAAAAGGGTGCTCTCCAGATAAATAGCCATCTGCACCTCCTGAACAGAGGGACTCCTAAAGCTTTGCTCTGATCTGGTTTCTATCAGCATCATTTAAATCAAGTCACATGAATTGACCATTTAGACTTAATGGTCATAATAACCAGGTGTGGCGGCTGAAGGACAGACATCATTGCCCTTGAAGGATGATGCTGCCGTTTCTGCATTTTTTTTTAGCTCATTTGCTACAAATCACATATACTGTATGAACATGGCAGCCAATGGCCCATGTTTGACTTCGCAGCAGCACATGAACATGCCACTCCGAAAACACCACAGAAAACAAAAAAAGGCGATACAATGGTCACTGTGATGGGTTACTGGCAGAAAAGTGAATTTTGACAAACTGAAGTGAACGGAAATGAACAGCTGTGTGATTGGTTTAAAAATAAATTTAAAAAAAAAAAATCAAAAACTAATTATGCAGCATGAATATGCATTTCAAATCTTTCTTTTAATGATATCCTCGATGTCACTGAACAAAGAAATAGCCTATAGTCTGTAGCAGATCTATAGGTTTATAGTGTGGCTACCAGTTTTAAACATTTCAGCTTAATTTCCAAGAAATCATGTTGTTTTCTAAAGGCTGACAAGGCCGATAGCTCTAATTACGGCAATACTACCCTTGAGTCTCCATTGCGATGGAGATCGAATGGCACGAATGAGAGCTGTAGCGAAGTCAATTCATCTAAAATTCCTCTAGGATCAAATGTTAATTGAATTAAACTGCAGTTAGTGTTGTTAGTTTGATGAACTGCATATTCTTTAACTTTTGTCCATGGTTAGCTCTACGTGGACGGTTAGTGACAGAGTTTTAAGCTCTGACACTCGATGTTTCTAACATGCACCTTGGGAATCGAAGTTAATGTCTCACCTCTCATTTTTATGTACACAAGCCTGTAACTATAACTTTGTCAATGAACTGAATATTCTCTAATGCAATTGGTTATTTGTTGTTAATTCAAATATTAATTCAACTGAGAGAGTTTCGTGTCTATTCAAGGCATAAAGGTGCTCCAACTGCCTATGGGGAAAAAAAATGAACCGGGCTTCTGGAACAGCTTCTCCCAATCTGCAACTCTTGTGGTATGGATGTGCTAACATAAATCAAAAATTAGCCTATTATCTTCATTCCACTAACTGTCCTTTGTCAGAGGCCCACTAAGCTGCTGCTTCCATATCTGTATCCCTTTATTCATCACCTGCTTCAGGCTTACAGTTAGCTCTCCAGTGTTCACCAGGCTGTCCTGAAGGGATAGGGACAGAAAGGCAAAAAGGGCCAATTCACATCTCACATCCACATTCTGGGTAGTGTAACAACCTCCCGCTTAGCTGAGATTTTACAGAGCTAAATTTAGCCTGGCAACCGTGGGATTCGTCCTCAATTTTAACTCTTGAATGTAGGTTGAGGCTAATGGATTCAATCCAAGTGTATAGCTGGGAAACAAATGAAGAGAGTGAAAGAAGAGATGATCCAAGTAGAATAATGTAGGATGCTGGGATATCTCCGAGCACTGTCAATATCATTTGGAAACAAGAGCCAATGAGTTGCAAAATCGATCTAATCAACTGTAGGGAGTGATCTTTCCTGATCAATGAGCAAAATTTCATTCATTTTACTGACCAGAGAGAAATCTTCCTGTCTTAAATCTCTTTGGCTCTATGAGATAGGTAGAAATCTAATATCCACACCCGGTTTTATCTTGGCATAGGTTCACAATCCAGTTCAAGGCCCAAACTTCACCTGAAGGTGTGTTGTGAATAAGATAGTCAAAACATCCTTCACACTGTCTCTTAAATTCCGGTAATGGCCATGAATATGGATGGGACATCATTAGGGATCCATACTGAGGCATTGCCCCCCCCCTCCCCGATTCAACTATAAATAGCTCTGAATGAAGTTTGTCACAAATCAGAAGTGCTGTGTTTGCATGTCTTCAAATCTAAAGATGAGAGAGACAGGAGGGAGGTAGGGGGCCATAAAGTGTGTGTTTAAGCATATACTGTCTGTCAAGATCGGCTGCTGCCCTGTGCAAAATAAGGACTGAGGTACAGTGGGCCTAAATATGTGCTGAAATATGTGCTGAAGTGTGTTAAACAAAATATACTGTTCTTGCAGATGCCAAGAGCTGTGTTTAACATGTGCAAGTAAGAAAATATACTCTTTGCATTATGTTGTTTGCATTTTGAACACTTTCACACAACTGAAGGAAATGGGTCTCACTCCAGTGCTACACTGTAGTGACTACTGATGTTATCACATGAGGTGTTGCTATTTCTCTTTAAATGGACATTACGCAACTCGTGGCTGTACAAGAATCCACAGGATGTTTGAGAGTACCCGAGCCCTCTCTCATTAGTGAGCAGCTATACTTTCTTGACTCCGCTTGTATTGTTTAATGGCTGCTGGTTGTGGCTTGTTCTTTTGTACCTATTACACAAGTGCTGAGATGTTGACAAGCTTAAGTAAAACTGCGTTATTACTGCTCTACTGTGACATTAAAACTGCTCTGGGGTCTGAAAGTCTGTGTCAGGCATGTCAAGTTTTGTGAGAATTGGGAGTGCTGTCAATTTCCAAACTTTATCTAACCACCAGAACTGTGGAATACCAAGTACCAGCATCCACTGCACCAGTAAAACCTGAACACCCTGCGTTCTCTGGTCAGTCTGCTCCTGAAAAAGTTTGTCAGCATCATATTTTGCAGTAAAAAAAATGTAATGAAACACATTTCCACCATCTCTCTTTCTCTGTTCTCCGTACTTCGGTCCATGCCACTCACTTGGTCTTTTTTCGGATCTCTTCCACCAGTTGCTTGATGTGATCCTCCATGAATTCAATTTTTTCCTGCTTGCGAGCAAGGGCCTTTTGCAGACGGACAATGCGCTCCACTAGCACAGCCTTGTCGACCTCTGGGAAGCTGTCCACGACCACCACTGAAGGACCTGACTGGCTCTCCGGCGACCGCTCTTCAACACCACTGCTCCCACCCTGACGCGCATTCAAGGAGCCTGGGGAAAGGAGAGGACGGAGGCAGAGATAAACTTAGAATGCTGTTAAATGTTTAATGCTGTAAATTTTCCATAACAAAATATTCTTTATATTTACTTTCCCCTTTGTTGTCATGAATAATGTAAATAAACATTACCCTCTTTAGAGGGACATTTATCCCACTAGAGCAAAAACCCAAAAGGCCTTATACGGCAACTATTGAAAAACAAATATACAATATTACTACTGTATGTGTTAAATAATACCCACATTCAGGAGTAGTACCTGAGGAACTAGAGCGACTGCCCATACTGCTGGCATCCCGGTCGCAGCCTCCATTCTCGACATGCTCCAGTCTCTTACGAGCTGTAGAAGAAGAAAAAGTATAGACCTATCAACTGTCAAAAAGAGACACTAACACCAATAAGTCTGTGTGACAGATACAATTAGAAATTGGCACTGCTAACTATTACAATATTACAAAATTACAAAATTATTAGCTGAATTCAACAACTTGTTTACAAAAAATGTTTTACTTTCCTCAGTGCAATCTCCTTCTAAGAAGTCTTTTAAGTGGTAACTCAAAACTGCTTACTGTTTGTCTGACCAACAGTCAAATGTTTTATTTAATTGTATGAAAAAGAAACAAGCAAGCATATCTCCTCATTTAAGAGGCTGTAACGAGGAAATAAGTTGATTATGGAAGTGTCAGAAAATTAATTTTCTGCTGAGCAACTTACTGATTTGTCAACAATTCCTTTCAACACAAGCCCTGATTGAGCAAAATGACTGGGACTATGACTTTGAAAATGCTTTATAGTCGAGGAAAAAATTACCTGCGTAGGAAAAATTTCAAACAAATTATCAGAGGCAGAGGCCCACGAGAAGACGCAGTGAAAGTCAAAGCTAAGCATCACTGCTTGTCTGAACTCAGCGAGCTTCCCTCTGTGAAGGTGTCTGACTGAATTAATGTGATGCAGGTTGTTCTTGAAGAAGAGTACACGCTCAGCAAACCCTCCGTGCATAAACAAAGACTTGAAAACGACTGTGCTGTAGTCATAGAGTGTAAACACTGCAACAGTGATGAATGATCACAGGCTCTCAAATGAACCTGTCCACTCTGTACTACATGCCAGCTAAAAGTGAAAATCTTGTGCATACAAGATAATAGCGCTAAACTTCATGCCCTAAGGTTATGTTGGCTGTATGTGTCCAGAGAACAAAGCAGGGGAAGGCTGCTCACTCTACTAAGTATAACCATAGAATGAGAGGAACATTAATGTAGATCTGACTGTTTTGTTTCGCTTAATTAATGCGCCTTATAATCCGGTGCGTCTTATGTATGAAAATAGACAGGGTCATTGATAGTGCGCCTTATAATCCGGTGCGCCTTATAGTGTGAAAAACATGGTACACGTTGTATTGGATTAAACCACCAAGACATTTGCGTGCCCATAGAATATAGTTAGCCATGTTTAATGGAAGACATTTATTTAACAAAGGCTATAGATGTCGTGACCTTCCATAGCCACCTCTTGCCTAAGCCACATGGATCTGAACCATGATGGAGCAGCTGAAGTATCTGATGGTGTCCTGACCTTGTGTTAGTTGTTTTGTCAGGTCCTTGATGTTGGCAGCTTGTTTCCTTTTCTGAGTCACCAGCTCATCCCTTAGCTCTTCAACTCTGGTTTTTAGTTGGGCCACCTCTGTCTGCAGAGCTGTCTGCTCCTCCTGCAGCCCCTGCACCTCCTGCTGCCTCAGCACCTCTTCCTGTTTCAGCTGCCGTGACTGCATGATTAATGGAGATGTGAAAGAAATGGGATTAATAATGCAATAACAGCAGTAAGATATTTTGACGATGGCTGCTTGCTCAAACAACAAAACTCAGAGTCTAGCAACATGTAAATGAACTGGACAAAAATCATAGCACACATTAGTTTAAGACTTTCTTCTGAATGTCAAAACAGAAATATCCCTGATCAAGGACACCGTATGTTCTAAGCCTGGTTAGTTTCAGTTATGTGTCAGTTCCCCGACCTTGTCATCTAGTAGCCTGTTGGTCTCCTCCAGCTTTGCTTGGAGCTCTGTGAAGCTGCCGGCGAGCTGATCCAGCTGAGACTGTAGTGCGTTGCTCTCTGACTGGAGCTGGGCGTTCTTGCTGCTCAGCTTTTCAGTGAAGCCCAGTAACTCAGCCTCACGCTCCCTGCTGCCTTGTACATCACGCTGAAGGTCAGCCATCTGGTTGGTCTGGCCGTCCACTTCCTCACGAAGAGACGCGATCTCCTGTTTGTCACTGCATGACAAGAAAAACGATTGACACGTTGTTAATAAAGACAGCAACTCACATTAAATGGGCACTGACTCTGAACTTCAATTCAATTATATGAGAGATGTATGACAAACAGCAAATCATATTTAATACAGTATAAATATCTAAGACGTGTTATTAACAAAAAGATCCAGTATGAAAATAAATCATTCCCACTCTAAGGACAGAAATGTTTGAATCATAAGCACATGCTCCATTTAACTTTTCTTTATCTTTTCAATTACTTGTAATCATTATTTAATTCAAATAAGCCAGTTCTTGAGTGTTAGGATGAAGGTCACAATCTTCAATGGCAGTGAAGTTGTCTGCCAGTTGCCAAAGAAGTGGTGGCACCAAATTATTTTTTTCTTGCCAACAACTCAAAACGTTGGTACAAGTGGTAAAAAAATAAATAAATAAATACATAAAAGAACTTCCTGCTGCTCAAAATGACAGCCAGGAAAAAAAGTGCATAAATCAATTTGGCTTGGCGCCACCTACTTATGGTACTCTGGCACACACAGAAAGCAGCATTTCTTAAAGTGGAAAAGTTTCTCTATTAAAGTCATCTCCATATGGCCGACAGAGCCACAAGCCCACAGAGGGACCTGAGTCCCTTTCTGCCCTGTGTGCTATATCTATCTGTGGCCTATCTTTAAAAGCTCTGATAAGGTACATGACAAAAAAAAAAAAAAAAAAAAAAAAAACAAAAGGGACAAGAACTCTATTCCACCCTGCACAGTTCCCTCAAAACCAGTCATGTCTGAATGGTGACACACACACACATCAAGAATT
>JBBMJY010000014.1:9816899-9892318 GCA_037833715.1 Toxotes lorentzi | reverse complement strand
GGAGCAAAAACCCCAAGGGGGGACCGGGTTCCTTTTTGTCCTTTTGTATGGGGTCTGTTTTTTGCTGTTTTTGAAAGGTTTTGGGAGGGGAACGGAAAAAAAAAAAAAAAAAAAAAAAAAACATAAAAGGGACAAGAACTATATTACATCCTGCACAGTTACATCAAAACCAGTCATGTCTGAATGGTGACACACACACACATCAAGAATTGAAACTGTCAAGATTAAAATGCTTAGAAGAGTGTGCTCATGTCACTAAATTATATTTCCAGGTAGTGCTTAAGTGATAGTGACACACTTCCTATTGTCTTTCTCAAAATGGACTGGGGCTACTGGGACTTTACATCATGATTCACTGTCTACTGCGGCATTAATATTAGCATAAAGTCCTCAGTTTCCAACACATCACCAAGCAACAACAATATAAAAGTGTCAGAGCAGTGTTAGCAAGTGTTACAGCTTGTTATCTGGACCAGCTTGCCTGCCATATTTCTGGATTGGCACCATTTAGAGTGAGCCTACAGCTCTCTCATGACATTTCTGGACTGCTATTTCATAGCTTTTTAACAATAAAAACTATTTATTACTGAAGCATAATCAAAAATAAGAATGCTAAAGAAATGTCTCATGGGCCTCTGATTATCGCATTATAGTGTCTGTCTTTGATTCATACTTGAATGCCAATGAGTGCTTACAATTACAGCAAGCTGCACTCATCTAATGTAGCACATTTGCTTCGAGGGAATTTATGTATTAAGTGTCACTTATTGCTGCAGAAAATATGGCACACAAAACAGTGTCGGTAAGTTTGTTGAACACTTCTAACCATCTTATCTCAGAAGCACTAAATGAGGTGGTTGTGGTGTGGAAACACATTTAGAACAAGGCATGGCCTCTATATATGTTATATGTTATTGTGCAAGCTTATAGCCCTTTCACTAATTGTGGCATGTGTCTATGCTTCAGCTTTTATTTCAAGTACTGTTCCTACGTGATCAGTGTGAGTGTGTGTGTGTACCGTTCATGCTGCTCCTGGAGTGTAGTGATCTCTTCCAGCTTCTCTCTCTGGCGGCCGATCTCAGCTTTCTGCCGGTTGATGATCTCCCTGTACTTGCTCAGCTCGTCCTCCCAGCGTGGACGCTCGTCCTCTAAACACTTTAACTACATAACAACACCCACTTATTTAGCTGAACATCAGCTGATATTCTACGCAAACACAGATTTTCAAGCACTTGTATGACAAACCTTGGTGCGTAGAGTATTGAGCTCATCCATGCCCTCTTTGTAACTCTTCTTCAGGTCTTCTAGCTCTTTGGCCTTCACTCGGTGTACCTTGGGTATAAGTTCGACAATGGATATGTACTCACCATTATGCATTTCACTTATGCTGAATCGTAATTGTAAAAGGACACCCAACACTAAATTTTTACTCATGTTTTTATGACCAAAAAGACAGTTCCTTTAAGGCCTGATATTATTATTATATATATGTAAAATTTCATTCAGAGATTTTAACACATTTTAAGGACACGTAACCACCCTGGAAAAACAAACCAGACTGTGGAATGATAGTAAGAAATGGGTGATGTCTTCTGGGTTGTTGTTAAAATGCACAGCTTAATATTGATTATTTCTAGGCCACTTATTTTTAAAGCGAGATTCCCCTCAGAATGGGGCAGAGAGAAAAACAGGCCATTGTGTTTGGATTGAGTCCATATCTGTGCCTGTGTGCCCGTGTGTCTGCCTGCAGAGTCCATGTGCCAGTTTGTTACTCATCCCTAGTTAAGGCAATTACACCTCTCAAACTGATGAAAACAGCTGAAAATAAACACTTTTACTAGAAGAGTTGGCATTGAGGCCATCAATAAAAGGCTGAATAATGGCCTGGCGGAACAAAATGTATATGTAATTTTGAATGAATGGCAAATCTGTATTACTGTTTACTTTGTATTTCTGGTGAATAGTTGCATAGCATGTCTGCAGACACACAGCAAGGATATAAACTACTAATGTTTAAGGTATAGCTGCTTGGCTTCACACTGTGGACATAATGAGAAGTGGGTGGTTTTAAGCTCGCAGGAGAAAGCGGGTAGGTGAATTCATCTGTAGACATGTGTGAGAAAGCGTTTTCGTGTGTGCACAGTGGTTGTCACCTCTAATTGGTCAGTTTGTTCCTGCTTGTGTTTCTCCAGCTCTCCTTTGGTCTCTCTCAGTTTAGCATCCAGCTCATTGGACTTGAGCTCTTCTGATTCCTGGAGGACAGAGGGGTGAAAAGAACAAAAAAAAAAAAGAAAAGACAAAATAAGAAGGAGAGCAGGGTGATGGGGAGAATGGATTGGCTGAAACAACAGCAGAAGAGGGGCTGACATACAGAGAAGGCTAGCCTGGAAGTAACAAAGATATAATTTTGTTTTTTCTTTTTGGTTTAAGTTCATTTCAATGCGTACATTACGGTATACTTTCCTTTTTAAATATGCTGATAACACAAAAACACAGATTACAAAAACAGGAGCTTCATGCCATGCTGTTTTATTTTGATGTCTTGTGCGGTTATATGATGGCATAGCTGTTTGTATATGCTCTGATAACACACTAGGGATGAAGGAATGGTAGCACAAACTAATCTTTCCACCACAGCTCTTTACTACCATCATAAGGTACAAATGAAAACTGCCATTCTCCTGAAGCTGATTCAATCCTTTTCCAAGTTCTGATTTGCTCAATGAATAGCATCTTTTTGTATTCGACCAAAAAAAAAAAAAAAAAAAAAAAACATGACACACAAACAGTGTCGTCGAGTCTGTGTGTGTGAGAGTATGGTGTGTGATATAGCTGAACATTTTCTCATCTCATGTGCCACTGAACAATTAATTTTCTTCTTTGACCGGTTGGTTGATCATCTGGGAGTAAGCAAACTGATCAAAGCCCATAAAACAGATTTTGATAAGTACACAAATGTATCCGTATTTCCATCCCTTCCACAGACACAAACCCAGACATGCCACATGATTCTGGGACACAGACCTTCTTTGTTTGGTTATATCCTTGGTCATGAACAAACAAATACTTCTATGTCATAAGTATCACAGACCTGATATGTTCGGATCATGTCCTGGCAGTTCTTCCGGATCTGCTCGGTCTCTTCTTTGGCCTGGGCCAATTTGGATGTGGTCTCTCTCAGTTTGTCTTTAGTTTCCTGCACACAGATAAACGTAAACATGCTTTTGTAATTATAACACTTAAAAAAGACATTTCACTTCAAAGCAAAGCCTGTACTGTATAAAGCCATAACAATTTGTAGAATGTAGCGTTTTTTCTTCTTCTTCTAGCAGATTCGTATAGCAACCACACAAACGACCACAAAGAGAAACATTATTGGCTCAGCTCCTGAGGCCTTAAGCCACTACTGGCTCTTTGCTTTTTTTCCTCTGTTTATAGTTGTGTGTTTGTGCTGGGGCTGTTAAAAATAAAACCATTATTTTGTAACAGACATTTTCAAAAATAGCCAAAGTGTTAATGATGATTTCCTTGCAGGAGCATTACTGTACAATTTTCACCCCATTTCATTTCACCCCTGAATCAAAAGACCCATCTACATCATGTTTTTTTTTTTAATGGGCTGGACATACTTAGCAGGCGTACATGTCTGACAAATAACAGACGCGGTAAATTAAGAAAATCAACATTAACTAGAAAATGAAGTATGTTGTTAAAAACTGATATGCTGTAATGTATACATTGTAAACAGGAACTGCTACGACTTTAAGCAGTCAACCACACCAGCCATATAAATGTGTAAATTTGGCTGTTTGTGTTCAGTGTATCATTTGATTAAAATTTGAATGCAGCATGTTCAGGTTCACCTGCTCTCTTCACTGTTTTTCATTAGTTAGAAAAGTTATAAGAAAAGCGTGCCTAATCTCAACATGTTTGCTCGATAAGTAACAGCTTTAACACAAAATAAAGGACAAATGAACACAGTGACATTACCTTGTGTGCATCTGCCTCACTCTTCAGTTTGTTCTGGGCCCATTTGACCTTGATAAGATGTGAGTTGATCTCCTCCTTCAACTTTTCCACCTCTCGAGTCAACCTGCTAACCTCGCCTTCCTGTAAGGACAGGGAGATGGGTGAGGCAGGAATACAGGACAGCAAACAGATTTTCTACTGAGCTAAGATACTTATTAAATAACCTGTCTTGATATTTTTCCTCTGCTAATTCCCTGTTATTTATACATAACATAAAAGTTCCAAGTGGGACATCCAAGTCTTTATGCCTTGATTTAAGCGATTTTCAAAAAAAACAAATCTATAACAAAGCAAAACACTGACACAGTATTTACCTTAGCATCAAACAGCTGCTGCAGACGGCCTTTCTCCTGAGCCAGCTGGTTTCCTCGGAGTGCCTGACGGTCTACCTCCTTGGTAGCTTCCCTCAGCTTCTTCTCCAAACCCTCTTTATCACGTCTCAGGTCGAGGGCCTCTTTCTCCCCCCGCACATATTTCATCACCATGGCCTCCTTCTCCTGGCGTGCCTCGTCACACTTCTTGTTCGCCTGAGATGGTTGTTTATATCATGAGATATAGATGAGAGGTTTATAACACTTCCCACACTTCAGTCACTGAGCTGTTTATACTTTTGGAACCAAAAAGAGGATCAAAAGAAAGTGATATTTCCCTTGAAATCCATAAAAGGAGATGGCTGGAGAGAAGACGTATGGTCTACTCTACTTAGCCTAATGACAACTTCAATCCCATATTCTGCAGATTTTTTTTTTTTTTTTTTTTTTTTTTACATTTACCTAAACCTGAACAGTTATTTTCATTATCAATTAATCTGCAGATTATTTTCTTGATTGATCAACTAATTGTTTTATCAATAAAATGTCAGAAAACATGTACAAGTTAGTTTTCGGGAGAGCAAGAGAAGCAGGGAAAGTTAAAAAAAGAAAGAAAGAAAAAGCCAGTTAGGTGATACAGAGCTTATAAAATAACATGAGCAAATGGTTCAAACCTCTGGGGCAGGAGTTTATTAGGGCTGGGTCACCATCTTAATACAAGGGAGGACTGATACATGGGATGGTATAAAAGGGGATGACTGAGTGCAAAACCTACCTCATACTGTTCACTGAACAGTGAAATTAAAAATTGTGAAGTGTAACAAAACTGTCAAGAGAAAAGTACTCTATATGGTTTCAACCAGGTGTGTAAACGATTGGATGAAAAATGTGCTTTCCTGCACTATTCGCTAAACAAGTGATTAAATCTGCAATAACATGAGTTTGGTGTGCAAAGACCTTGCCTGTTGAGCTGCTGGCTTTGTGCAAATGTTTTAAAAGATATATGAGATACAATCGTCTTTCTTGTATATGTACAGTATATGCACATTTATTAATGTTGTATGTGTTGTGGATGATGAAGAGCGCAAAGTGCTGCATTGTGGTTAGAAATGTCTTCATTAGCTGTCTGTGTGTGCTGCAGCTCCTTTCTCTGAGCTGATGCCTGAGCTTGTATAAATACATCAGGAACACTAACCGTGAGTATCCCATACCATCTTATGTCAAAAGTATATCCCCAAGTATCCCTACACTGTTTGGTAGGAATTTCTATAGTTAAATCTTGGTAAGCTCAAATCTTATCATCTTCATTTCAGCTTCTGCCAAATATCTCCTGCCTTCTTTCTCAATTAGTCAGGACAGGATTACTGCGAGACTGCATTGCTAAAATTAGCATTTTTTAAATTTTTTTTTTTTTTTAAATCAGATGACCGTAAAGAAGTGTCATTTTCTACCATTGTATATAAAACCAGAAAAAACAGCCCTTGGAATGGATATGTTGATCATTCTTTTAAAATCAGCAACATTATGAGTTACAGTAAGTGACAAGTTTGACCTCAGTTCAGCAACATAAAAGTACTGTAGCAGCCTAATATGGAGCAAAACCAGACATGTAAATAAGGGTTAGAATGAGGCAAAACTATGTTGTGTGACCAGCTTATCAAGGACTGCCAGAGTATTTAGGTCCCAGTTATACCTGTTCTAGCCGGTAGGCCATGTCCTTCTGCATCTGCTGGAGGGCAGCCTTAGCTGCCTGGTCCTGGTGAATCAGTTTATCCCGTGACTCCTTCAGTTCTTTCAGAAGCTCCTCCATCCTGCCCTCCAACTGAAACAACAAGGAATACAGTAGGTAAACAACTTGTAACCTGCTACACAGGATGACACTTGACAGAAAGTGTTGGAGGCAAAATAAATTCAGACAGCATGACAGAAATAATCTTTTACCTTTTGGTCTGAAATATGATCAGTTCTTCAAAAAGGCAAAAAGACCTTTACTATAACAAGTCTAAATCTAAGACTAGACAAAAATAAACAGGTCCATTGGTTGTATGTAAGAAAAAAATCCCCTTATACCTTTTTGCTTGCACAATGGGTAAACAAACACTGTTACAATAAAACACGTCTTAATTACTGTTGCTTCTGTGACAACAGTGTTGCTAGACCAGACCCAATGAACAGAGAAGCCCTTGTGTTCTGGAGTGCTAGCAGGATGATAAGCTTTTAAAATCAAAGGATAGGAGATACACAAAAACCACACAAAATCTAATCTTTGATTAGAATTATCACCCTTGTGGTTGTATGCCTTCACCAACCCTATTACAGAATTCCACCTTTGACCTTTTGAAAATAAAATGTCTGTCGGTTTTGCGTGAAATTTTGGCTTTTGTTTTGTTCAATTAGTGTATGAATTCTTGGGTTAGGGACAAAAAACATGTTTTGTGTGGTCACAGTGACCTTGAACTTTGACCTTTGACAACCAAATTCTAATCAGTCAAAGTGGACATTTGTGCCAAATTTGAAGAAGTTCCCTGAAGGCATTCCCAAAACATTGCATTCATGAGAATGGAACAGACAGACAGGCATAAAAACAGAGAATTCACACAAATGAATACAGCCTTTGACACACATATGGCCTGTTGAATACTAGTAATCAGTACTCAGTGTCCTTTTCTTCTCCCCACGTTGCTTTGTTTGGCTTCCTTAATTACCAGATATACAGGGCTAGACTCCAGATTTAATTGAAGTGGAGTGTCACTTTGACCGGTGCTGCTACACATAATTTTTCCTCTGGTTTGTTTGGTTTGTATATCCATATAAAAGTAGTTATACAACCGTAAACACAGTATTAGCACACATTTTTGAATGCTCAAATTACTCAGGCAAAAAAACAAAAGTTGCTGATCTGGGGAGCATAAAGATTGGACTCTGGAGCAATGGAAGAAGATCATGTGGTCTGATGAGTCCAGATTTACCCTGTTCCAGAGTGATGGGCCCATCAGGGTAAGAAGAGAGGCAGACGAAGTGATGCGCCCATCATGCCTAGCGCCTACTGTACAAGCCTGTGGCGACAGTGCTAAGATCTGGGGTTGCTGCAGTTGGTCAGGTCCAGGTTCAGCAACATTATGTGCCCAAAGAATGAGGTCAGCTGACTACCTGAATATACTGAATGACCAGGTTATTCCATCAATGGATTTTTTCTTGGCATGGGCATATTCCAAGATCCTAGGCAGTGTATCAACCCCTAACACTAAACTGTACACTGACAGAATGAAAGTATTTTCAAAATGGCAGGTGCAGTGTAGACATCAGTGTCCGGCAAGGACAGAGAGTCAGACAAAACATTGCAGTGGAACGCTAACCTTTTTCATGGTGGCCATGTGCTGCTTTTCTGTCTCTGCCCTCTTTTTCAGCTCTTCCCTCATGTTGTCCTTCTCTGAACAGATACCCAGGATCAACTCCTGATGTCTCTTGTTCTCCTCAAGCAACCTATACACACACAAATGCACACAATACCAATTCAGGTCAAGTCCACACAAAGCACTGAAGAATTTAGAGTGGATAGTATGTGTGTTATTCTGTGTCATGTAGCCAAAAAGTCCAGTTGCTTTAGATTACAATTATTCTCCAATGTTGGCCTCATAAAGCAGATTTAATTCAAATAAGGTGAACGGAAAAGAAAAGCAATAGCAATTAGCTAGTCGGTTAATCTCTTGCTAAACTGACCCATTTCACTGGAAGATAAGTATTGTACAAATAGCAGTTTAAAATAATGTGATGAAGCTGGTCTAGTATATCATCATTAACCATCTGAGCAGCAGATTAACCAGAGACATTTGATTAATCATATAACCACAGTGTATCAATTTAAACTTGCAAAAACAGCAGTTTACCTCTGAATAGCTTTCTCCTGTTGTGTGTACTTGTACTGCACGCACTTCTCAAAGACCACCATGCAGCCTTCCTGGTCTGTGGGGAGCCCATTGACAGGGGGGCTCCCTTTTCTCTCGCTCCCACTTTCACCCTCAGGCAGCTGACAAGCCAAAAGCTCTGACTCCAGCTCATCCAGCAGTGACTCCTGTGACAGCGAGCGCTGGATCTGGGAGATAAGCTTGCGGCTGCAATCAGTATCATAAGGGCTTGATGTGGAATGTGAGGGGGCAAAGGTGTTGGCACTGGTTTGTGGACTGGAAGCAAGTGAGGAGCTGACAGTGTCAGAGCTAGGGGTCGAAGGGCCATTAGAGATCCCAGAGGTTGTTGCTGAGTCGGTGGGGGAGCTTTTGGAAGTGCTTTGGACGGAAGAGGAACCATTATCATCAGGCAATGGCTCTGTGGAACAATTTGTTAACAAGACTGATGGCTGCTCATTCTGGTTTGGAGTGGTAAAATAAGGAACCTTCAGTTCATCAAAAGTCAGTAAGGTTTCTATTGTGCCTTCAAGAACAGGAGAGCCTTCCAGCACATCACCTAAAGAGGTGTCAGGGGCTACCAAAGCTCCAGTAACCTCATTTGAAAATGAAGGAATCCTGCCTTCCATGGAAACTGTACTGTTATGACAGCCCGTCGCATCCATCTCACTCCCCTTCAACTGTTCCTGACTGCATGTTTGAGCTTCCGGCTCCATCTTTGTGTCTGTCTCAACATCTGTTGTACTCTTGATTAATTCACTTTCAAGCGGTGCTTTATCTGCACTATTGTGAGATATTTGATCCCCATTTTCTACATTGGCTGTGTAGTTGTGAAGCTGATTCAAAAGGGGAGATCCCTCACACACAGATTCGACCTCTGATCCTTCCATCATGTGTGTATCTGAAGCAGGACCAGGCTGTTCCTTGGTCCCTCCCTTGGCTAAATCTGTCAGAAAGAAAGGAAGACGCAGACACAGAGGGGAGAGAAGAAGAATGAGCTAAGACCGATAAACTGTTTGGGTTTTTAACCTGTAAACAACCCAAGTCCTGGATGTCACCAATACAGCAGCCCTGTGCTATGCGCATATAATGTGCCATTAGGTACAATCTTGGCCTGGTGCTGAGCCAGGAAAACCATGACACTTCTGACAATAAACTTCACATTTCCTGTTAGTTCTCTTGGTGATTTGCAAGTTTATCTGTCACCAAAAGGAACACATAACTCAAAAACTGTTTTCATAAGACTGTTGTATTCTTATGTCAGTTTAAAAGTCAGAGCTTTTAAGCATATTACTACACAGCATCAGAAGCAATATGAAACAAGATGAAATACCATAATGCATCACCTGCTAGATGGAGCTGGTACATGGTAGAGCACATGGCCAATCTCATGTTTACTTTTGAGAATAGTAAAGACAACCTATAAGGATTATCTTGACAACACTTATCTACTTCACTTTATTTTAGGAATATAAAGAAAATTCACCAACCACCTGGTGGTTGGTGCTCACTAAAACTATGATCAAGGTTAATAAACAAAGAAACCCTGTCTCAGTCTGAAACAGCCAGGCTTTGTTTGGATCCCTTAAAAAAGTCAAACATTCAACACTTGCACCATGTTTCCTGATCCCAAATCCGCACCAAAACCTTTTGTCCTACCCTCCTTTCTCTTTCAATACCATCTTCTGCGTACTCACTACAGCGGTCACCCTCCCCCCAAATAGGGATCGAAATTTTACAACTTTTAAAATAGCATCTGGAAATCTTAAGCTTAGTATCATCCTAACGTGATAATGGGATATAGCTACATACAGCGACATAATCCAGCGTCTCCTGTTAAGCAGTGTTAAGCCCAACAGCTACAACACATGCAATAGCGATGGTGCTCTTGTGACAGGTGTCATGCCATAACGATGTCTAAAGTAGTTAACGTAGTAAAAGAACCCAGCCTTATTAAAACACGTCCTTAAGGTCTCCATGCATCGTGTAGGTGAAGGTACCATTTGTATTTAGAACTATTTTGTTGACACTTCGGTTCATTTAACGTTAAGTAAGTCCTAACGCTGACTTTAGCTGGCTAGCTGTTTAGATAGCCACGCCAATGCATGGTGAAAACACACCCTCTAACGTAAAACACATCACACACTAAGGCTAAAACACAGCAAACCAACAACGGGTGGTTCAAATGCCTCTTAAGCTGAACTGCAGACTGACATATTGTATGAAGCCGCTGCTTACTTTCGCTAGCTAAGCTAATGTTGATAAGAGAGGCGTTAGCTAGCTACAAGAACAGTCGGCTCACGCTTCACTTGGCGATGCTAACGCTAGCATCCAACATAAACGACAAACAAAACTTAGTAGTAGATGGTTGTATTTTCACCCACCGAACGCCAGAAACCCATGGTGTAGTTACATACGGCGACAATCGGAGGAAGGGCGAACTTTGAGCTTGCTGCCTGACACAGCTGATAGCCCCTACAAGTCACTTTGATATGACACATCAACAAATATGGCCACTGCGGCAGAAACGATGAGGTGATATAAACCAATGAGAGGCCACTGAGAAATGACGTTATCTGACGTCAACAGGTACGCCTCCACCTTACTTTTTTTTAAAACAGAAAATGTAATAATAATAATAATAATAATAATAATAATAATAATAATAATAATTTAAATGATGATCTAAGTGAGTCTAAGTGTTATGATTGGTACTCAGTAAGTATGGCTTTGATGCCCAGCCCACTCAATAAATTATGTTGTTTTTTTAATAACAAAATTGTACTGGCAGACAGATAGCATGCATCTAATATAATTATGCGAAGTAAATAATGTAAGAAAGTAGGAATGGCCATAATTAATAATAAATAATAATGTTAACTAATTAGTTTCCTCCTTCCCATCCTCTACATTTTGGCGTTTGTATTTGATATGGGAAGTGAGGATGTCAGTGTGAATTTTGCACAGACAAAAACAGTAAGCCAGCATTAAAAGCACTTGGTGGAGAGGTTACAAACACAAGCCCATAGATGAGAAGAAGAGGAGTATGGATTTCCTTCATTACCTTCACTTCAGTTCATTGCTTGCCGTTTTCCTTAGATAATTTCAATAGACAAAAACATTTTCAGACATTCCTTTATTACTAAAAAAAACAATTAGCAATAGCGACAAAAAAACCCCTCAATATTCTTGCCTTTCCTCTCGAGACAGAAGTACTTGCAAATTAATTTCATCCTGACCTTTTAACCTGTCGGCAATTGAGGCTAGTGCGCATGTGCAACACTTTTCGCTCTTTAACAAACACGCGCTCTCAGGTAAAATGTAGACTGCGCAACATTAAACCAGAACATATACATTTTATTTGTTTGGGTTTTTATATGTGTATATATATATATATATATATGCGTCGTAGTATTACACTGTTTGTTGTTAGCTGCTTACTTATCTTCGTTGGTATTAGCCCGTAAAGAGCTAGCTAGGTAGCTAACTAACTTGTCAATCACCCTGAAGCGTATATAACGTTATCTGGCTGTTTGACCTTTGTTGAGACTAGAGTGCTGTATTTTTTTAAGTGCAAACGAAACTTTTGTGAAGTCCTCATCCTCAAGTCATATCTCAATACACGTTTTTATGATGTTGACAGCTGTCGCCATGAACCGCTTATTTTCTCCAAACCTGGCTCGACCTAACCTTCCCTTGAGGAAACCATTATCGAGCCCCGTGGCTGTATCCACCGCGTCGCCTCCTCTGAGACAGTTCACCGGGCTCGGTGCAACACCTATGCACTCCGCGTCTGGCTCCATTGGAGACGGTAAATCAGTGCAGTCCTCATCAGAGAAGACAGACAGCAACAGTTAACCTGTCTTACATACCCGTTGTTTGTACAAAAAATTGTACACTTTTTTAAAACAGCAATAAAATATGATTCTGTGAACTTGGCATTACTATGGAGTAATTAATCACTGGATATTAAATTTCAACAGATTAATTTCTCTTTTCTGTTTCGCAGGTCCTGTTCGTTCACTAGTCAACAGGGATAACTCTGCAGTATGTGTCAAAATTGCGGGTCTTCGTTGTAAATCAGTGTGGCCTGTTAAAACTGAAAGTTCTTTCTCATTTTCTTTTCCCTTCACAGGTGCAAGGATCCATGCCACCAGTACTGACTGTACACTTCTGCAATTACTGTGGTAGTCAAGGTAACATTACAATTTAAAGGGGTATGGTAAGGTCCCACAGTCTTGGACCAAGGGGTTTCAATGATAATGTTTTATTTCCAACTGAATTCGCTGTGTTCAGTGCTGGTGTTTGTGTATCTGAGGATGTTCTGCAGATTATCAGTGAGAATGAAATTGTGGCAGAGATATTTTATGTTTTTTGTTCCTGAAATCATAAACCTACCCTAAAGCCATAGATAAAAATCAGACTAACTGCATTACATTATCTTTTCCAGTAATTGTTGAGGTTTCTGAAATAAAATTAGCAAGCAAGCATCTGTTATGTTTTCTTGTAAGTGCTGTTTTTGCTTCATTAGAAATGGTTCTACATTACGTGCATCTGTCTCATTTGATCAGTATTTCTGTTCTACATTTAGGAAAAGTGACCTCAAGTAAATTTTGCCCAGTCTTGCAGTGTGCCATATTTTTAAAATTGATTTTACCCATGTTACCCTGACACCATGATGCGTGGCATGCAAACATTTCATCACTGTTGTTTTTGTGTTTGTCTCAACATTTTAGTGAAGTCTAATTTACTGGTGTTCAACAACAGGGAATTTTAGGTGCAAGCGCTGCAAGAAGACACATTACTGCTCTGTGGTGTGCCAGAGAGAAGACTGGAGAGCACATGGACAAGAGTGCAAGGCCATTGATCCAGAACCTGCAAAGTAAGCTGGTCCGACGCTGAGCACCACTTACCGTCAGCCATTACCAGCAATAGCAATAAGATGAATCAATAAATGATGTCCTATAAGTAATGCAGACACTTGTTTCTGTTAATCTAAAGAGAGAAACCAAAGGAAACCACAGTTTCAGCTGTGACAGGAGACAGATCTGGACTACTGGAGTTGAAGGTAATTGCTGTGCTTTGATGATTTAGCAATGAAAGTAACGTTTTCAAGCTCTGCTGTTGTCTGGTTTGAAATAATCTTGTGTAAAACAACAGATGTTTGTCTTTGTTTTAACCTGAAGCATGCTGATACATCCAGCCAACAGAGGATCTATTTGAAAAACTTACATACGAGCAAAGTTATTACGGGAACAGACATCCAGGTACAGCAAACCCAGTTTGTCTTAACTGTAAAGACTGATCAAGTTAATGTTATTAATCTTCATAATGTAATATTTGTTTGTTGCAATTGTTTGTGATTTTTAGGCATCAGTTGTAGAATTCTACAGCCCTGGCAGGTTTTACCTCCTTGCCCAAAGCCCCGAACTGCTGGAAGTTTTGCAGGTTATCAGCACAGAGCTTCAGAAAACTTACAGCTGCCCCTCAGTAACAACATACGTACCCTGTGTTGGGGAGGTTTGCAGAGTGCAGTTCTCATGTGATCTGGTAAGCAGAGGCCTTCTCAAGCAATACAGGAGTCACAAAATTTGGTATGCACATAAGCTCAGTCCTTGACTGTGTGGCTTGTGTTTGGCTCTATTTTTCTGTGTAGAAATGGTACAGAGGCCTGGTCCAGACTTTGGATGCTGACCAGAAGATGGCTAATATCCTTTACATTGACTTTGGCAATGAAGAGGATGTCCCTTTGGATAGGATTAGACCCCTCACTGCTAATATCCAGCCATTTTGTCCATGTGTAAGTGCATATTCACGCCACTTAAATTAGTTCTTTTTTTAGTTAAGTATCCCAATGTGGCAGTGATGGGGGTCAAAATATGTTTTGGTTTTATGAATATTAATTATGCACGGACAACCGGCAAGGACATAGCTTTCCATAACACACAGTTTCTCACTACATAATATTTGCTATGAGAGTTTGTAGTGTCTTACAGCTGGCATGATGACACTTGCATCTGTTATGTCCAGGCAATGGAGTGCTGTATCGCTGGGGTGGTGCCATTGGCTGGCATCTGGTCAGGCGAGTGCTGTATTGCAGTGAGACAGCTGCTGGCTGGCAAGACTGTGACTGTTAGGCTGGTGGAAACTCTAGAGAATAGTCGCATCCATGCTGTGGATGTCCTCCTTTCCATGGGTAGGTTATATAGAGTTGGAAAGGTTGAAAAACGTGATCCATTTATGATTATTGTAATTTCTGACAAGCCTAAATTCAAAATCAATAACTCTTTCCCTGTGTCTTTTAGGAAGGCAATTGAGCACATTCCTCCTTGAGCAAGGCTATGCAGCAAAGGAAACACTCGATGTAACACCAGCTCAACAGGAAATAAGTACGCTAGCTTGATATTTACTTGACCACACCATCTCAAATCAGTTACAGACCAGGGCTGTAACATAAAGAGCAAAACTGGGGAGAGTCACTAGATATACCCACGCCTTTTAGGGGTGGGTCATGACTTTTCACTTTCAAAGTTCTATCAAGTGTCCAACGTGAAGGTAAACATTTTCACCATTGATAATTAGCTCTGTAGTCATTCTTGTGAGAAGATTTTCAGTATTTACTTGGTCTTCTTCAGATGCCATAATGAGTGCATCCTTGGAAAACTTCATGCGTCGCTCCAATGGGACGGATGACAACACCTGGGCTCAGCCTCCGGAGCCTCTGACACGGGCACTGGGTGATTCCTTCTCCGTTGTGGTCGCCCACATCCTATCACCCAATGAATTTATTGTACAGAAGGTGGAAAATGCTGGTGAATAGCTTTTTTTTTCTGCTGCACTCAGGTGAAACCTCTGGACCTTTACCTGTTTCTTTAACCTGAGAGCTTTTGGTTTACAGGAGTGATTCAGGAGCTGCAGTTGAAACTGAGGGAACACTGCTGTCAAGTCCCAGCCCCCCACACCTTCAGACCAGCACCTGGCACTGTTTGCTGTGCCCAGTTCTCAGGTACAACACATATGTACATATTGAGAATATATCAGCCCTGAACACACTGTAGTATGACAGAGTTTGTTTAATGAGAATATGCCAGATTGGATAAGACGTCCACTAAAGAAGCTCTGTGTCAGGATAGGAGGATAGGATTTCAAACTGTTGAAGTTTCAACCAGGTTTCACTTCGAAAAAGATTTGTTTGCTAAATGATCACTTTGTTCCTTTAATTAATTAGTTTTTATAATTTCAAAATGCTTTGAGCCTGAGAGGTGCTCAGCTGAAACAATTTCCATATGAAATATAGTTTCTCTGATTTTAAAACGTTTCTACATTCGGCTGTTAAAACATGGTGTCATACATTGTAATATCAAAATAATAGTTGTTAGAGGCAGACCTGCTTTGAGAACTGACACTCTGACCTCTGTGTGTGTTTCTTCCAGAGGACAAGCAGTGGTACCGTGCCAAAGTCTTGGCTTATCCATCAGAGGAACGTGTCTGTGTTGGCTACCTTGATTTTGGCAACTCCGAGGAGGTGGATTTAGGTCACCTACGGCCTATAAGCACTTCATTACTGGCCCTGCCCATGCAGGCAATCCCCTGTGGTCTAGCAGGTAGTTTCTTCAGTGTGCAGCACATTTGAAATGTTAGAAACTTACCAAACTGTGCCTGCAGATTTTTCCATTTTTTCCCCCTTTCCCTTCTGTAATCTGTAGTGTCAATCCACTTTTTAAAAGAAATATGCTCATGTAACTTGATGTTTAAATTGGACAATAATGTTACCATGTAGTTGCCCTGCTGTTTGACTGCAAGCAACTCTTTGTTTCCTGAGTTCCTGAGAAATGTTTTAATTCCAGACAGTTGAAAACGTTGTGACCTATACTTTGACATTCCCTTTTTCAGAGTAGAACTATCCTTAATGCCCCAGATACTGGCCATATTTTTGAAAAGCAATATATTTTTATATATGCTACAATAACTGGCTTTGTGAACTGCTAAGAGACATTGGTATAAGCCCTGTGTGGTAAATTGAAATGTCATATTAAAACACCCACTCGAACATCAGTCTTTGGGTCCTTTTCAGGGGTGCAGCCTGTTGGGGACAGGTGGTCAGAGGACTGCCTGTTGGCCCTGCAGCGAAGAGTGTCGAACAGGATACTGCGCGTTGAGATTCGGGGAGCTCACGAGGACAAGGCTTTGGTGGCCTTGATTGATGATGCCAGCGACCCTCAGGCCAACGTGGCTGAGCTGCTTATCTCTGCTGGTTATGCTGCACCTGCTCCTGTTACAACCAGCAGTGAACAGCAGGTTGACCAGACAACAATTGCAGCTGCTGATCCACATGGTGAGAAGTGTCTGAAGTTAATCTCACAAAATGTACATCTTTAGGATTTTATAGCTTTATTAAAAAGCACTGAATTCAATTGGGTCTGTGTATGATGCATTTATTTTTATTTGTATTGAAACGTGCTCTTCAGAGCCAACCCCAGCCTCTGAGCCTGTGGTATGGTCTTTTACTGAGCTTCCCTGTGATGGCCAGACAGTGGCACTGCTACCCAGTGTCGTGGAGAACCCTGGAGAGTTTTACTGCTACATTGACAATCCTACAGGTATTGTTGTTTCTTCAGCCTAGAGAACCACCATTAGTGGTTTTTTGACAGTGAATCAAGCTCAGTACTGGGTGATACGAGTGCACTATTCAGGTACTTGTTACAGCAACATTGCTGTCTCTGTTCCTTTTTAATCTTACTTTTACATTTTAGAAGATGTAATGTGTAGCATGTAATCATAGGTGCCACACAGTATGGTTCAGTTTGGACTTAGTTCTTTGTTGCACTCCCAGAATGATGCTACCAACTTGAAAAGCTATTGGAAACACAATACCAAGGATATGATCATTTCAGATGTGCACACTGGACTTCATCATTTAATTTGAATTTAATTTTCTTGATGCCTTGATGTGACCTTTTCTCGTGCCACTTGTGGAACAGCTTATTTCATGTGTTTGTCAGACCGTCAGCGGCTGATGGATCTTGGGGAGGAGCTGAAGAAGCATTGTGAGGCAGATAACTCACCTTTTGAGCCCAAAGTGGGAGAGCCATGTTGTGCCATGTGTCCTGGTGAGACTGTGTGATAAACTCCGTCAGCATGCGTGATTCATTGGTATATGTTAGTGAATTAATTATATTTTAATGAAAAGTTGTAAAAAAGTAAAACTCCTATAAGATTGAATGTAAAGTATTTAATCTGGTATGTTTACACATTAAATTATTTGTTTGGACCAGATGATGTTCAGAATAATTTTTTTGTCTTCTATGGTTTTTATGTTTTGGGGACTGTTTTGGGGTAAAGTGGGTATATTGTTCTTTTTGCTCCCCAGGTAGTGGAGCGTGGTATCGGGCTATGGTGAAGGAACTGTCGGAGAACCAAGTGTCTGTAAACATTGTGGACTACGGTTACACCATGATAGTAGAAAAACACCATCTGAGATCCATCAAACCCCGATTCCTGACTCTGCCCTTCCAGGCAATTTGCTGCTGGCTCGCAGGTTGTGTGAGATTAAAGTAATTGTTTTCTTAGTTAGCAGCCAAAAAAATGTCTCATGCAATTCTCATGTGAGATCAAAATATGGCTTTTAATTATTTATTTTTGGCATATTCAGCCTAGAGATGATTGTTATCGCTCTGAGAGAGAGGATTTCTTCTATGTTTGGTTTCAGGTGTGGAGCCCCTGGGTTCAGAGTGGAGCAGTGAAGCCCAGCTGTGGTTCCAGACTCTGGTGGATAGCGAGCAGCTCTCTGCGCGTGTCCTTTCTGTCACTAAGCAAGGCTATGGTGTGGAGCTGGAGAGCAGAGGGCAAAATGTGGCAGCTGCCTTAATCTCGGACTACCTAGCCAAAGTTTCTGGAGAGATTCCCAAAGAGACACATGATACCACAGGCTCCGGAGCCAAATACCAAGAGAATGCAAAGGAAAATGAGCACAGCCAAATACATGCACCGGCCTCCAACCAGACAGGAGCCAGTTCCAAAGAGAAGCCAACTGAAGCGTGGACTGCAGTGTCGTCAGAAGGTCAGCAAGAGTGTCAGTGTCCTCAAGATGAAATGCATTGGTTCATGATTTTAGCATTCTGATTGAAATTATGTAATTTTTTTTTCAGTCCCATCTTTCCCGGTGGACTGGAAAACAGTGGAGCTGCCTCTCGGCGAGACCTTTAAACCTTATGTTGCAGCTCTTACTAGTCCGTCCCTCTTCTACCTGCTTGGTCCCAGCCTGGGTAAGAACACTCACTTAGCTCGCTATCTGTCATAAGAAGAGGCACAAATGGTGAACATTTGTTACTTCCTCCTGTGGTAACTGCTGTTCGTTTTTGTGCAGTAGACCAACAGAAGTTACAGGAGTTGATGACGGAGGTGGATGCCTACTGCAGGAACAACCAGGCCTCTTTATCCTCCACTGTCCCGAGCAGACCAGCTCCTGGGGCTGCCTGCTGTGCCCAGTTCTCTGGTGAGAAACACCCATATCACTCATTAAATACATACATCATACAGGGATAAGTCCAGAGATATGGTTCGATTAACATTGTGAGGTAAAAGCAAGGTGCCTTCTCAAATTGTAATATGCGCTGCTATTGGCACACAACTCTTCATGAGGCAACACAGCACATTGTTAGTCGTGGCCTCCATCCTCTCCCCTGCTCATCTTGCCCCCCCCCCCAAAACTTTTGTCATGCTTCTTTACTAGTCCTCTGTACCTGTAAAACTATCACAGCTGTTGGTGAGACAGGTAGTGAACATAGCCAGTTATAAGAATGCAGTAACAATAGGTGGAAAGCCTTCCACACTCCTGTAGACATGAATCGAGTGAGTGAGCCTAGTTCAGTGTTTTTTAAATCATTGCCCTTACAGCTTAACGCCACTAGGTGTCAGACAGGTAAATTACAAGTAAATGAGGTAAATGTGAGAAAGGATCATCCTAACATGATTTAAGCAATGTTTAAGTAAGAAAAAAAGCAGGGGGTAGTAAATACGACTTAGAATCTAGCCATGCACTAAAGCTAACAATATTAATGTTGAAACATCATACCGAGAAATTGAGACTCCAGTGTGGATCCTCCATCATCCAGTTTTTATGTTTGCTCCCTGACTATTCTTGAGATCCCACCTGCAGTTGTTACCCCTGCAGACCTAAGCTGGTAATTTGGTGTCTGCTGGTAGATGTAATTACACAGCGTGTGCTCAGCCGAGCATAGGAGCGGCTCTCCTTTAAACACAGCATACACGTAGGAGACTATACCTTGGTATACATTCCACAGCTCAACTAACAACAGGGTCCGATTTAATGGAATTTTCAGTGCTGTCTGTAGATTCTTAGCTGGTTTTTAAGGGCAACCGTGGATGCAACCGCATGATCTCCTCAAAGATGCGTTTAAAAATGTTTTTTGGATGTTTGGCCTAATTATCAGTAAATACTGATTATTGACAACTTTCTGAACTGCCATACAGTTTATGTATGTTATTTCCCTCTGACAATTTCTTACACTCCCATTTATATTCAAAAGTTGAATGAACATATTGCAGCGAAAACGGAGGAGGTCTCTGGAGGTTGTGATATTAATTCTAAGCTTTTAAATTATACTTTTTTTTTCAGATGACAATAAATGGTACCGTGCAGTGGTCCTGGACGTTGGTGAGAAAGAGATAAGAGTAATCTATGCAGATTACGGAAACACTGAAAAGGTGCCGTTCTCACGAATCTTGCCCATCCCCATGCACCTGCTGCAGGTTCCCTTTCAGATCATCCGCTGCACCCTCACTGGTATGGCAATATGGCTGTTGTGAAATTCATTTCAAACTTAATCGCTCCAGGCTGTACCATTTCACTCCCTCACACACCCCTCTGCTCCTTCTCCATTCCTAGGTCAAGAGCACTTTCCTGCAGAATGGCCAAAGGAAGTGCAGCAAATGTTTCAGACCATCCTTCTGAACGGTGTCATGGCCACCGTCCAGTCCTTTGATGGCTCGGCTAACGTGCTCACACTCACTCTGTCCCCTGAGAGGGGTGGGTGGCAGCTGACTGCCATGATACTGGATGCACTACAGGTCCAGACCGAGAGCAATCCTTTCCCACCCAAACAGAATAAAAACACTTGTGCAGAGTCAGTCAGTGGTTAGTGAAGTCTCAATTTCACTGTGATTTTTTTTTTTTTAAATTCAGTTGCTAATTTTTACATTTAAATTAAAGAAACGATCTGAGCAAACCAGGTATATTTTGATAAATCTATGGTTTGTATCGTTGCTTAATTAGGTTCAAATCATTGGAAAAAAGAGGAACATGTAATTATTATTATCATGTTTTAATATCTAATTAATCAGTAAAGGTTAAAAAAAAAAAAATTAAGGATGGCTTATGAGGTGTATAGTGCAATAAGTGCTGAAATCAAGCAGCAGCTGTTACATTTTGTTTTTCAGAAGGTCCAGTGCAGAAGATTGAGCAAATGGAGCCACCATGCAAAATTAACTCAGAAACCAATGGTATGTATGCTTTAAAACAAGAGAATGATCTGTGACTGCACAGTGCAAAATGTTTGTAAATCTTTGGTAGAGCGTTCTCTGGGTTTTCTATTTGAACCCCAGATCTGCAGACCTCTGGCTGCTGCTGTCTGAGCCTGAAGACTAAGGTCAGAACTGGTTTCACCTGGAAGCTGGAAAGCATCTTGTGTTATTTTGTGTTATTTTATTTTGATAGGATGTAGTTTTTTTGTATGTATACATGTGCATTAACAGCCATCTTCTACATGCATTCTTATGTCATTTTTGCTGAGAAATTAAGAAGTGCAAATGGACAACAGCCATAATTGTTTTTGTCTCTTACCTTTCACAGATTGATGAACTGGAACAGCTGATGCAGCTTCAGCTTTCCCTCATCAAGCAGTTAGCTGGACAGAGAAAATAAGATTTACCACATGCATAACGTTATAGTCCTGTTCACCAGCTTGTTGAAATCAAGGTTGTATTTTAGTTATCCAGAACTTCCCCTCCAGCTCTTATTTTTTATTTTGTCTCTAGCACTGACCTGTGCACGTTTATGGTTTTAACCTGCAGTTAAATCCCAGTTACTTTTTTTTAGGTTTTAGTATTTTGGGATTTTTTTGTGAACCCTCATACATGAGAGTTGGCAGAAACATCAGGAACACAAGATGTGCAACCTCAATTATCCAAGTGTGTACCTGTCTCCTGTGAGTGCGCTGCAGCGCACGCTGTGCTGCCATCTGTTCCTTTGTTCAGTCCTAAGCACTTGTTCAGGTGGGATGCTCAGCCCGATTCATTTGTTCGTTACGAGTTCTGTGATGAAAAAGACTAAATTAATGCATGAAAGTGATTTTATTTTGACCACAGAGTTTCTGTGGCTCTCTGCGCTGCAACAGAAACATCCAGTGTGAAAAATTAAAATCCTTGTGCCTACAATTACTTTGTGGACGTGCGTGGATTAGTTTCTGTTCTTGGGGATGAGTAACAACTTTCAGGAGCACCGAGGGGAAGCGTTTATACTGCTTCTCGGCCCCTCCCTGTCTCCATACCTGCCCTGTGCGGGATGAGACGAGGACAAATTAGACCCTACCGGTGCAGGAACATCAGAGGTGGGCATGGCGAGTAGGTGGGGTCGGCGCTCTCCTGGCCGGTGCAGAAAGCCAGGGCATCAGACAAGTGCGGAATCAAAGCGGTGAGAGGAACCGGGGAGGACTAGTCAGTGAAAGACGCAGCTGAAAGTGAAGGACATCACACACGCATGGTAAGAAGTTGTTTTATCCGTTACGGAGGAGACGCAGCGGAGCGTTTATTTTGCTCGCCTGATGGTGGAGGACGGAACCTGCTGTAACGCTAAATGGCATGTCCGTGGATGGAGCAGGCGCTCATGTAGTATTCACCAATGATTGTGACACGAAATGAACTAACGCAGTCCTGAAAGTACAGGTGGAAGCTGCAGCACGGTACCACGCAGTGACAGATGGTCTGTCTCACGATTTTAAAAGGAAACTTTAACCTTTGGTTAAATACTAAGTACCAGTATATAAAGAAAGTTATTGCATCGGTTTAGTTTCAATAGTCAAAAGTCAGTTTGAAAACCGCAGGAAACTAGAATAACTGCAGTGGACTTAAAAAAAAAAAAAGAAGTAATTAAATGCATTTCTTGAATTCCATCTACTTACTTAGTACTTAAGTAGGCTGACTCGCATAAGTTTGTTTGGCTTCTTGAGTAAACCTGGGCTACTGTTACATGTCAGGGTCCTAACCTCTGGCCCCATCCTAAACCTACCTTGACCCTTGACACATTTAAGAGCGACCAGATGTTGACAGGAGGGAGAACTAGAACTTAAGATGGGAGGAAAGCAAGTTTATTTTAGGTTCTCAGTCCTCAGTATTTGGGTTAGTCTTAATTTGGGGTGTGAAAATCAATAATGCAGACAGGGAGCTTTTATAGATTATCGATCAACTAAGTTTTACTACATCAGATTTAGATTTTAATTCAGTTTCCTCTTGAGTTTTTGATATGTAATAACTGGAGGATGAGACTTCATATTCTCTGTGTGTGGCTGCCAGCTTGCTCTTGCAACACATTCCTGCGCTTAAATGCATACCAACACATTCTGAATTATAGGTGTGGCTTTTAATCACAGCCTTGACACCTTCTGGGGAAAAAAAAAAAAAAGTTTCCACATTTGTTCTTCTGTTGCTCTATAAGTGGCCATTTCAGATGACTCATTCTGAAATCATTTAAACTGTTGTTTCTCTGTTGTAAGTGGTGCACCTCCAAGTACAGGTTAGGAGATCACTGCATTTTGTATGAAGTTGATCCAGAAGCTAGCGCTCTTTTCTAATTACAGACCAGAGAGTGGAGGCACTTTCCAACCTGCCAACCAATTCAAAAACAGACGGCACATCTATGGTTGAGGCCTTTTTTTCTTTTTTTTGTTTTTCTTTTAAAGGTAGTTACATTTTTAGAAATGGCCCCAATTAGTCCTTTTTTTTTTGTTTAATCAGAAATATCAGGTTTACTCATTCAAATTAGAATAAAACCAGAATAGATACCTGACATTGACAAATGACCCTACCCTGTCAGTATTGTCATTTCTGATTGCGATTTTCAGTGACATGTTTTTTTTTTTTGTCATGATGGCAGGATAAAGACATAGCTTACTTTTAATATAAAGACCATATACAGATCGAGGACCCACAGGTCTGAGTAGAAGTTTTTGAGTTTAGCTGGAATGAAAGTTCCAGTACAGACAGAGCAGAAAGATGTTCACTGACAGCCAGAAAATGAGGAAGACAGCAAGATGAGGGGTGGAGAGATCCAGAAGAATGCTTGTGAAGAGGCAGCCAATTTTGAGACAGATGTGTGTATGTGTTTCTTTTAAATCTCTTGTCCTCAAGACGTACCAGCGAGTGGGCAAATAGAGCATCAATAGCCCTTGGTGATGTTTATCAGCCCAGGGCTTCTCAGACATGTCAGCTCTGCAGATCTGTATCGCAGACACACAGACTCCTCTTAAAGCGAGGCACTATCCTGCACACAATTCTATCTCTGTTTCATAAATACACACAGCCTTACCTATAGGGAAGGTATCTGTGGCACGTCCGCCCTCTTTGCCCACCCCAAAGCGCACACACTTCAGAGGCAGGATATTATGGCCGAGCTTATCGGCAGCCAGAGTTAATCAAACCTTATCTGCAGCCCCTCAACTTTTTCTGTGTGCCCGACAATGAACATACAGAATAAGGCAGGTGGGATTGTAAATCTGTGATTTAGATGCATGCCAGGCTAGAGGAGTGGTTACATGAAGTTATAACATAAGTAAGGGTATACTCAGAGTCCTTCAGGCAAGTTACAACTTTTGCCACTTCCCCTGCTGTGCACACTCGTGTCACATCAATAACTCTTACCTCTCACACAGTCTCTCCGCTGGCGTGTTTTGCTCTGTATTCTTTCTAAACTTGTGCCTTTGTTTATCATTCCAGGTCTCCCAACATGCACCCTGATATCCATCTCTCCCTCCTCTTAACACTGCTGCTTCTTCAAGGTCGGTTGATTCATTTTTATTACTGTTTTGCATTCAGTTTCTTTTTAGGAGTGCCCTCTGTGCTGCTCTGGTATTTGGAGCTTTTCCATTAAGGACACTTTTAAGTACTGTTTTGGAATATTCTTAGTCTACCTTCATTATTACTAGCGTTTGGTTGTTTGGAGAATGCAGCAAATATACAAAATGTGACACTATGCAACCTTTAGCTCATCTTCACAAACTGTTTTGGTAGCTGCTTATTGGCTGAGAGTACCCTGCTATGTGGTTACACCTTTTGTACATTCACATTTGAACATTCAGTTTTGTTTTTCATTCAACTTTTTTTTTTGTTTGATTGTTTGTTTTTGATGACCACCTTAGAAGTTAGATGCCACTCTCATGTCTGTTCAGTAAATATGACAGCAAAAGCTGGTTCACTTAGCTTTGCTTAAAGACTGGAAACAGAAGGGAACAACTAGCCAGTCTCTGCCCAAAGGGCTTAAAATTGTCCGTTTCAGAGTTAATGATTGACTAAAGTTGAGATAAATGTTAATATTAGGAATATTTTGTTAGGTATGAGTGTTTGCAGAGAGATATAATGAAGTCAGTGTAATGAAAATCACAAATACACCGATGAAAATTGCCGGTATTTGTGAGCATACTGAGGTGGAAGTTGGTGCACTGCATGGTTGCACCAACTTCTGGTCAACCTGGGATTTCTTTTTGCGAGATATTTTACTGCTTAAACCTGTCAAGTCCCCAGCGCTGAAGAATTCCCATTATCTTTTCTTCAAAGTGATTTCCTGCCTCCTGTGCTCAAAGTGCTGTTCGTTTCCAGGCAAGTCAAATTTTGCGTCGCTTTTATAGCCTATCGTCAGTTGTTCTCTTGGACCCATAAGTATCAGTATTTCCCCGAGGGGAGAGGCGGGAGTCGTGGGGCAATACGATCTTCGAGTTGTTTTCAAAAATGACAGCTTTGGCACCATCTGAAGTATTTATTACTGACCATTTTAAAACTTTGAACTTGAGCAACCAGACTCTTTCACCTTGTCAAGACGCCCCCCTTTCCTCTTGTGCTGACAACGCAGATAACATGTTTCAGTGCTTCACCGGCTAGATATCCATGTAATCCCTCCTGTCAAATTAAATTTCACAGATAAGTAGAAGCTGGTTCAAGTTTTTTATTTCTGATTTCAATATTACTTTATTTTATCTACTAGACTATAGTGGGATTAATGCCATTTAGACATCAGCTTCTCAGCCTGAGGATTCTTGCTCATTATCTTGCTCCAGATTTTCCTGGTTTTCATTCACAGACATTAAAGATACACAGTCATTTTGCTGCAGGCACTTGGCTGAACAGACAAACTTTTTGTTCAGCGCCGTGGGGCCCCACTGACCATGAGAGAGCAGCTTGCCAAGACCCTAAACTTTCACTGTCAGGAGGACTTTGGGCCGGGAATGACTTTGGAATTAGGGGAAGATGTAAGGGTCGGGATTGTGAAGAGGTGGGAGCGTAGGCCCTCAGGTTACAGGTGGTGCTTTTCTTGAACAATTAGTGTTCAGTTGGTTTTTACGCTTTAATGTTTCCTGACCTCATGCAGTTTGCTGCTTTCTCCCTATGAACGGATGATCTGTAAAGACTAGGATGTCATGGGTTTACATTAGGATCAACATAAGATTTTTGTTTTTAGTCAACTTTTCACAATCAGAGAATTGTTTTTCTTATTTAAATGTCAGTGAAGAAGAGACTTCCTCTCTGCTCCTTGGTGCTACTTTGATGTCTGATGACCAACAATAGGCCAGCCTGGAAGTTTCTGATATGTTTGTGGAGGGGAACATACTTCATGGGTGTTAACCCTCAGGTTGGCTGGTTAAAAAGCTGATGGCACAGACCACGTTTGCTTCTTACGTTCCCTTGCGAAGGCTTTTCGTGTCATTAATATTTTGTGCACAAAAAAATATCAGGAAGTAATGAAAACACGGGAGCATCTCAGTTATGTTCTGTATAAGAGAAAGATAAATGATGTGTGACAAGTTAGTACTACATTCTCTGTTGCAGACGTGTCTTTATTTCTGTTGAACTTGTATACGTGTGAACCTTGCTTTGATGTTTTTGTCCTTCTCTGTTGTTTTGCTCTTCTGACAGCCACCACAAGACGTAACGCCTATTTCAGCTAATTAGCAGGTGCTAAATCAACACGAGGCGGACAGCCCGAACCATTACAGCAAAGCTGTCGGGAACAAACTGGTCATTTCTCTCTGTGTTCTGAAAGAGAGGGACAGCGCTTTTCAGCGAGTGAATCTGTTCAGCGTGGACATGCGTGTTTGTAAAATCACTCAAACGCTCCGCCTCTGTGCTGGACAAATACCTCTGTGACCAGTTGGGGTTACCAGGGACAACAAGGCATGTTAACATGCTGAACAGGAAATCACATGTCCCGCTCCCTCCTCTCTGGGCTGTACGTGTGCCTGAATAGGGCAACGTCCTCTCAGTGAATAGAGCCAAAGAATGGTTTTCTTCACTTGTCCATTCACATTAGCTTTAAATAGTCAATTATCCATCTCAGAAGGGGTAAATTGGGAGCCAGTGAATTGCACAGGCTTCAGGGACAGCAGTCCTGTTTATTATTGTATTTTATTTTTCTGAATGTATCTGAACTATCTCTTTTGTTAGTCTAAGTGCACACTTTATCCTACTGTAGAGGTAATGTACTATAAATCACGTAGTCTGCAAAGTGCAAGTGTTTGTGTTCGTTGACAACAGTAAGATTACTAACCCTGCTGCCACTTCAGTGTATGTGAGCATTTTATAAAGTTTTTGGCTTGTGTTCTTTAATGTCATTTTTGGAAGAAAAAAAAAGGCATCACCTCTGTATGTTGTGTATCTAAAAATGATGTTTGCTCATTCATGTGCTTAATACTGTTTACATATGTGTGGACATTTGAGTGACATCCATGTTATTTGTCCCTTCTAGTTAAGCGGAGCACCACAGTGCAGGAGATCCAGGCCAGCCATGAGAACATTATAAAAATCAACTCAGCAGGAGAAAGTGAGTGTGTTACCAACATTTTTAAAGAAAGGATGCAATGATTGAGCTATTCACTATGTAGAGAAAGGGGTTTGCCTCCACTGTTACTTGGTGATGAGGATTCTGCCGGGAGAATAAAGCCTCCCTTAATAAACCCATAGGTGAACAAATATTAGTTCTATAAAAAAGCACATAAGAAGGAGGTTGAAGGAAGAAACTGTCACAGCAAATGGCACTGACATGAATGTATCAACAGTGTGTGGTTATAATGGCCGTGCACTTGCATGCACGTGATTGAACGCTAGTAGACAGCTTGCAAACGGGCCAGTGATTGTGCTTCCTGAATGACTGCTCTGTTCCATGATGTATAAAGTGACCATAAGTGCAGGGTCTGAAGTTGCCAGAGTTGTAGAAACATTGTAAAGTGTGATGTAGTTGAGTTACAGCAAACATATAAATTACGAGTGACTTTGAAAGGATCCTTTGAGGCGGTGGGTGGTCTTATCAGCCTGATGTCTCTGTTTGGAGGTGACTTTCACGTAAACAAGAGCCAGTGACTGACAGGCAGCACAGACGGCACACTCTCTCTGGCTCTAATGGCTCTCCTCGTGATCAGCTGCACGTTCTGACAGCAACACCACAGATGATTTATGCTGCTAGCGAATACAAACATGCTGGAGAGAGAGAGAGAGAGAGAGACAGTTTTTGCTTGGTAATGGTGTTAATGAGTGTGTTCCTAGGAGTAGTAAATTGAGCTCTGGCATGCTAAGCTTTTTCCCTTATGTCAAGGTATTATTTTCATCTGCAACAGCACATTTGATAACTAACCAGGATAATCCCATAATGCCCATATACAACAACTTTAGACATTGAATGTGTTTGGATCTACATCTACTCTATATCTAGATATGCAGGTTTAACGTTGTGTGTGTGTTTCCAATGGAAAGTGATGCAGTGCTCAGGAGCTATGGATATCCTCTTTCTCATGGACGGTTCCTACAGCGTGGGGAAGGGCGGTTTTGAGAGGTCCAAACACTACGCAATCAAACTCTGTCAAGCGCTGGACATTGGACCAAACAAGGTTTGTTTTCTTTCTGTTCTCTTCTTTCTCTCTCTCTCCCTTGCTCTTCCTCTCATGTCAGTCAGTACTCATGTAATCCCACCCTTGTCCAGGTGCGAGTCGGTTTGATTCAGTTTGGCTCCACTCCACGGCTGGAGTTTTCTCTGGACTCGTACACCACCAAACAAGAGCTGAAGAAGCACATAAAGAAGATTTCTTACAGGTGTGTCTCTCCTCTCGTCTCACCTGCAGTGAGATAATGCTTTGGGCTGCAAGAGACTTGTCTGAAAGAATTAGGATCACAAGTGTCTCAGATTATAGAAAAGCATTTTTTAGGACTTGTGTGATCTCCTTTTTATAACAGCATTGTTAAAACAGATGTTCTCAATGAGCAGTAAATTATCAGCATGTTACAAGGACAGTCTGCCAGAGACAGACTTCAGGGAACTTTAGAGGGGCACAATCATTGGAACCAGTGTTCATATTAATATGACCTACTATCAGAAATGCAGGGGAACTAAGTTCAACATGGGCAATATTCAGCAGTTTCCCTTTTGATAGATAGTATTTACAAAAGGTCATTAGTAGAGGTTAGAGAATTTAAATCTTTAACTTTTCCGGCATGCTGAAACTTTCAGAACCATAACCAGACTGAGCGAGTTGGCGATGAAGGCAAAACAGGGAGTTAATAGAATCGGCAAATGTTTATTTGTACGTCTGATGAGTTACATTATCTGGACTGGATTTAGTTCAAACTTATGCTGAAGCAAAACACACACATATGCACACGTCCAGAGGCAAAGTAACACCAAATGCTCCCTGGAAAGAAAAACAAATTAATTTCAGATTAGAGGAACACCACAGGTGGTCACTGGATACTGGATAAGCACATAAGCCGAGGAAGAGGAAGGTAATTTGGCCAACTGTGTGTGTCTGTGTGCGTGTCTGTGTTTGTGTGTGTATCAGTTTGGCTTGCCATCTGGTTTGAAATGGTGACCCATGCTTTGAGCTGTCACATTGCTTCAAATCAAGCTAGTACCTCTGAGAGGTCAGATGTTGCAGTATACTGCAGGTGTATGTTTATTCATGAAGCTGCGATAAAGTTTCCATTGTTGTTAATTAATAAATTCTGTGATCAGTCTGACCTTGGACCAATCACATGGCCAAGATTATCAATAAAAGTGCAGAAAATATGAATAAAACAAATGTATATATTATACCTAACAGCACTGCAGGAGACGTCTCAAACATTTGAACATAAAAAGAGACAGAATTAGTCTCTAACCAAAGTTGATTTGCAGTTCAGTTTCAAAATCCACTTTATTAAAATAGTTGTCTGTGTTAAAGTTGCTTTTTTTTAAGGATTTCTGCAACATTTTAATAAAAGATATAAGATTCACAAACTTAAAACAAGTTATTAACCAGTATCTAACAAACAGCTTATCCAAGGTGTGAGCACAGTATGTGTTATGTAATATTTATTGTGCATTGTCTGTTTGCTGAGAAACCAGTACCTCGTGTTGTTGACATAAATCTGTGCTTTGGAGCTAAGATTGTTAAATCATCCCTGCAGGCCTTCGTGGTTTTTGCTGTATTGTCTTGTAGTTTCGTCCCTCCAAGCAGACAGCTTTGTTTTCACAGCTGCAAAAAAAAGGGGGACAAAAATGAAAGATAATATTGTGGCACCTAAGCACGTCGCTATCTGCACATCACAGGTTTGTCTCATTAGTTGTGTCTTCATGTGAAACGTGAATGTGTTTCTCACTGTCTAGTGAGAAGATTTAAAGAGACTCCTGCTCTGAATTACATTTATGTCTTTTTGAAAACAAATATAATAGGTTTCAAATGGGTTTCTTGGGTCCTGACGTGATGAAACTTAGCCAACACTCTTATGATTTCTTCATAGTTTAATTCCAAAGAACTAAAAAGAGAAATCCAAATAAAATTCTGCGGTTTCCTTTGGCAGTGACAGGCAGTGGACGTTTGACTCTGCTGGCTTCTGTAGTACACCACAAATTTTCGTGTTTTTCTAATTGTTCTGTCAGTGTTGTTCTAACTATAACGTAAAAAAATAAACACTACTCCAATCTCCACTACTCCCAGGGGAGGCAGCACCCAGATGGGTCTGGCTCTCAAGTACATCCTGAGGAAGGGTTTCCCAGGCGGTCGTAACTCCTCTGTGGCCCGGATCGCAATCCTCTTATCAGATGGGAAGTCTCAGGGCAACGTGGTGCAGGCGGCTGCACAGCTCAAAGAGACAGGTGTGGTGTTGTTTGCCATCGGCCTTCGCTATCCCAGGTATGTTTGATCATTGCCAGGGATAAAACTATTAATCATTAATTATTATATGCTTTTCATATGTGTTGCAATTTAAAGGAAACGGAAAACTGTTATGAGATGAAACAGAGTAAACTACAATAAATTTTCATTAAAAAAAAAATTTGATTAATTACTGTTTTCTCTGTGTTGCAGATGGGAGGAGCTACACGCTGTGGCCAGTGAGCCAGTGGAGAGCCATGTCTTCTTCGCCGAGCATTTCTACGATGCTGTCAATGGCCTGTACACCACACTGACCACCTTCTCTGTCTGCAACGCCACACCAGCAGGTGGGACTCCCCGACAACACTTTTTTCACTACTACATCCCTGTGTATCCCCTCTCTTTCTAACACCAATCCCTGGTAATGCTGCCCCGTTCTGTTCTCCAGGTTGTCAGGTGGAGTCGTTCCCCTGTGAGAGGAAGACGCTGGAGACAGTTAAAGAACTGCAGGGGAATTTCATGTGTTGGAAAGGCTCCAAGGGCTATTCTCCATACACGTCTCTGTGTCCCTACTACAGGTAAGTGTACATAAATGCACTTCTTTTTGAGAAGATGATTTTTAAAGTGCACTTTTACTGGAGACACCATTTTAAAAACAGATATCTATATATATATATATATATATATATATATATATATATATACTATGGAACAAGAAACTGTGCATTGGTGCTGACTATGTAACTGCTCAGTGAGCCGCAGGGCAATTCCCATGTGTTAATAAGCTGTTTCAGTGCGAGGGGTCTTAATAAAAACAAGCAAGTGTGATTCTGTCAGACCCTCCCATGGCAAATTAAAATGGCCTTTGACCGAACATTATAACTTTACCACATTGAAATGATGTTCACAGTTTAGAGAACCATCACAACTTTTCGTCTGATCTTCCAGATGTTCCCTGTTTCTCATGAATATACTGAATTCGTGAGCAAACTAATTATTTTTTTAGGTGCAGCACAAAGTGGGATTGCTCCTTTTACAATACTTTAAAGTTGGTCTATGTAATCTTATTTGAGGTTCATGTAAACGAGAGAGAAAAAAATTATTCCTTGCAAAATACATGTCTTTCATTTATTTCAAACTAAGAAAACCTGTGATTATTGCCTTGGACCTCATCTGTGTGTTGCAGGTACAACAAGGCTTACAAGAGACATCTGACAGTCTGTCATCGGACTATCTGTCCAGGTGACAGCCTTGTCCTTTCCCTTTGATTCCCTTTTGCCTTTTACTCTTTTTTCAGATAGTGTGTGTTTGGTGAGATATGTTTGTGCCGCTCACTGTCTGTCGGTCTGTCTCTGTAGATCCCTGTGACTCTCAGCCCTGTCTCAATGGTGGTACATGTGTATCAGAAGGTCCAGAGAGCTACCGCTGTGTGTGTCCGCCTGGCTATGGAGGAGACCCACACTGTGGTTTGTTCACTGTGCTTACTGCGATATTTGTGAAAACTTTAATGCCGAGTCAAACTAACTAAACCCTCCATCCCTCCTCAGCTCCTGCATTGTCACTGGACTGCTCTGTGGACTTGCTCTTCCTGCTGGAGGGCTCTGCCACTCTTACCTTGGAGGGCTTCTTCCGTCTCAAATCCTTCTTAAAGCGCTTCCTGCAGACAGTGATTGGGTCTGACAGCCCCAGTAAAGTCGGCCTGGCGGTGTTTGGTGGAGAGGCGCGAGTAGAAGCCCAGGTGGGCAAGTTTAAAGGGGACCTGGGGAGTCTAATTAAGGCAGTGAATGCACTTCAGCCAATTGGTGGCGAGACCAAGACGGGCCAGGCACTCCGTTATGTCACACGCCATGGCTTTGTGAGCGCGCCGGTCTTTGCTGATGTCGCTGATGACCTTCCCCGTGTGGTGGTGCTGCTCACTGCCACTCCTGCTGTTGATGATGTGGTAGAGCCCTCAAAATATGCACGGGACAGAGAGATATTCCTCATAGGGGTGGGACCTGACTACTTAAAGGAACAGCTAAATAATATCACAGGGAATCCCCAGAGGACTCTGACCTACGCGTCACCTGACAGGATCAGTGCCAAGATTCCTGAGCTCAAAGCCAAGATTTGCAGTGTGGACACACAAGGTATCTAATGAGCAAGAGGACATTTTTACACAAATTCATTTCAAAGGTGGAATATTCTTCTCGGGCAGATTTTATATCTAAATCTATACTTGATGCCTTATAAAAGGCAAATCACAATCCAAATTGCAATCAGGATCCAGTCATTCAAAATGTGAATAGTGATGGTTATTTCATGGTCCTTCATTTTGAAGACAAACAGAAAAGCATACATATCCAGGAAATTCACAAAATATTGCGTAAAAAATATCTAACCCTAATCCTTTAAAAAGCTGGGCTTGCTAAATAATTTTACTAAGATATAAAAGATAATATTTAATCTTTAAAATCTCCTGTTTGTAACTGACATGTATTAATAAACCCTCTGGATTTTCTTTTTTAAGGTCTTGAAATCCCACCTCTAAGTCTGGTTTTGTATGTTTCAGCTTGTACTAATAAATGATAATTCTTTCCAGGTTGTCTGGGCCAAGCAGTAGACCTGGTGTTTGCCCTGGACGCCTCTGGTGGTGTCAGCCATGACAACTTTGCCACCCTGCGTGACTTTGTGCGCAGCCTCACCGTCCAGTTCGACATAAACCGCGACGTTGCCCAAGTGGCACTTGTGACATATGGACGGAGAGCTACCACCGTCTTCAACCTGGACACCCACGAGACGGGTTCTGCCATCCTCAAGGCAGTAGCGGACGCCAACTACATGGGCGGAGTGGCTTCGACCGGCGCAGCTTTACTGCACATCCACTCCAACGTCCTGACTGTCGCTAAAGGTGCTCGGCCTGGAGTCAACAAGGCTGTGGTGGTGGTGACTGATGGTTCGGGTGGGGACGATGCCGCCGTGCCAGCGCAAAAGATAAGAGACAATGGAGTTTCACTGTTTGTGGTCGGTATTGGAGATGTACAGAGAGAGAGGCTGCTGCAGATTGCTGGTTCAGAGGAACGCATGATCTCAGTCACGTTGTATGAGGATCTCAAGTACTTTGAGGACGTTCTGGTGCAGATGCTGTGTGCAGGTGAATATTCAAGGAAATGCCTCTGTAGCAATGAGAATTTGTGTATGTTACATTATGGTAATTTACTGTTTTGTGGTCATTTTCTGTCACTCAGAGGTAAAGAAGCCTGTAAACCTGTGCATCCCAAACCCATGTATGAATGATGGGACCTGCATCCTGTCAGGAGGGAGCTTCCGTTGTCAGTGCCAAGGCTATGAAGGACCACACTGTGAAACAAGTCAGTGGCATTAATGAGAGTCTTCTGTCCTTCATTTTTTCTTCACTCCTGTTTTTCTCTGGCTCTGCTTGAATTATTCATCTTATCTGTTTATCAGTCACAGCTTTTAATGCTTTTGCTGCAAAGGTAACCGTGGCAAATTTCAGACACAGCATTTGGTCATCACTTCTGTCTCACTATACAGGGATATGCTGAAAACCTGTCTTACTCGGATGTTGTTTCAAAGCTGTGGTTGCTGCTGTCAAATGTGTTGACCGAGCTTTAAATTAGATATATATTAGATCTATACAAGAACATGTTGCTATGACCGTTAAGAATGGTGGGCCCAAAAAAAAAAAAAACCCAAAACCACAGCATAATTTTCAAATGCAAAAGTCACGCCATTTTCTGTGGTTTTGTTCATAGGAAGCAGCAGGTCTTCATCCAGAGGGGATCTTCCGAGGCCTGCTGGTCTCAGGAAGAAGAGCAGGCAAAAGAAGAACCACCAGGAGCTCCTGCACCACTACAAACTACACCGCCGGAGACATGCTGCCTGATACACCCTAAACGCATAAACACACATACTATACACAGAAATAAATCACCTATGGACTCTTAAGAACCAAGGATGTTTGCGGGTACGCATTGGAGTAAAGGGAGAATTAATGTTACTGTTTCAATATTTAAACCTGCACTCGAACTTCAACAACTGCCTTCTAACTGTGTGCATCTCCACTGTGATGTCCATTTGTGTCTTAAATATGTAAACTTTTATATTATATTATAGTTTATATCTGTCATGAGTTTTTTTTTTTTTTTAATCCCCACAGCCTTCTTTCCTCAAGACAAAAACATCAAATATAATATACTTTGCACCTTCTTATACTTTTGCCAGACAAACATCCTCTTGCTAAATGAGCCCCATTCATGAATGTTTTTTTTTTTCCATCAGTGAAGAGTGAATGCAGGTTTCCCGTGTCCTCTGTAAATTTAACCTTCAGTTTTGTTTTTAGCAGACGAGCTGGACTGACAGGTGTAAGGTTAAAGGCAAGAGGAGACATTTTCTTGAGCAATTTGTCAGTACATTTTTATTTGAATAAAAAGTGCATTTCTAGCTAGCAATGCAAGCCAAAAGGCTGAATAATGGTGTAAATATATTTACATCTTGGCTACCAGCATATATGAACCAAGCGGCAAAAAGTGTACAAAAAGGCCAATTTTGTAGAGGGGTGTCTCGGACTTCAAATATTTGGCTCTTTGCAATGTTGAAACATCCCAGTTGATCATTATCAAGAATAATTGTTAGACTGGCCAAAATGCTACTACATTAAACTTCTCCCTCTGGCAAATAGAGGGAAAAAAAACCCAAACAAACTTGAAAAGTCATTTAGACCAAGATTATCCAGTGGTATCTGAGCAGACAGCTTGTGCCTCTCTCTGATTGGCTCTTTTTAGTCTTGGCAAGGAGGTGATGAGGATGCAGGGTCCAGAGAAGGGAGGATGTTGATTTAACTGGTCTGGTCTGTTAACTTGGCAGTTCCTTGCTAAAGTAGGAAAAGTCGCAGATAGCTGACCAGACCCAGTGAAACACGTGGATGTGTGGCATTACGTTTTCTTCCTAGGTGGTGGATTTCTTTTCCCACTCCTGTAAATACAAAAAAAGAACAGAAACTGTAATCCGTAATACCTGCCTTAAGATATTCCTCAGTAATTTGTTCCACGGACTTCCATTCTTTCAGTGCTTACAGAATCTGTTGTCTCACCTTTGCTTTCTGCAGGACATTGCCTTTGGTGGTCATGATGGAGGAGGGTCTGTTCTTTAGCACAGAGGCAGAGTTGACTGGGTCTGCACTGACGTTGCTGTTCGAGGGTTGGGATGATGATGATGATGATGATGATGATAATATCTGGAGAGCAGGCAGGGTTGCTGCTTTAGGCTGAGGGTAAAGTAACAGATGGTTCAGATATAGTCTGCATTTCAAACAGTATTTATACTCATCGCTTAAGGAGGGAGGTTAGGTGAACGCTTTGACGTCACATAATTTAGTTCAGGTTTTTCATGTCAAGTTCACGGATTCTGCTTTACAAACTCGGTGCATTCATATACACAGCATGTATTTAAAACATTTAGCAAAAATGACTGGGCTCTGAAGTTCGGCATTTATACCGACAGAACCAGTACACTAACCGTGGTTGTGTCCTGGAGGCTGCTGTCCAGTGTGGTTCCCAGTGTGAAAGGACCTGACTCCACCTTCTTCAGATTTTCCTTCACTTCTACCAACCGCAGCTCCACCTCAACCCTGCGTTGCTCCGCCTCCCGACACGCCTCTTCCTTCTGCTTCAAAAGGGACTCTAGTGAGGCCTGCTGCTTGGGATCTGAGGATAACAGAGAGCTGTCAGTCATTCAGATCAGTGTCAACTTTGTTAACACACGTGCTACAGGAAGTGCGTACGCACCTTGGCAGGCGCTGTGCTCCTCTTTGATTTCTCTTCTCTCCTTCTTCAGCTTTGCCAAACTACTCCTCATCTCCTCCCTTTCTTTCTCCAGGCGGTCGCGCTCGTCGGTGTAGCGGCGCATGTCTGCCTCCGTGCGGTTTTTGCCCAGTTTCACTTCCACTGCACTAGAACACCCTGTGAATTTGATAATTTTAGAAAGAGTTCATTGTAGTCATCTTAACATTAGCCTGAGAGTGCAAAGAAAAACAACAAAAAAATGCATTAATTATCATAAAGCAAATGACAGACATAAATCTACATTCCACTGTGAAGCTGTGCATTCGACTGCAGAGGATGCAGCTTTTCACCAGAGGGAGCCGTAGTAATTTAAGATCACAGAGAAAGGGAAGCAGTTAATCTGACTCAAGCTCACTCGATTTTCTGCTTTATGCTGAAAATACACTTTACAAGTATGAGTGACAAGAGGACATGCTCAGAACACTGCAAGGATAGTGTGGTTTGAGCACTTCTAAGTCTCATTCTTTATTCTGTTGTACTCTGTGCAGCAAGCCTCTCTCTTCACTCTCACCTATGGTATGTGCCTTGGGCCGTAGGAGTTGAGGACTGTGGGGGAACCCAGCACCTGTGTGAACTGCTGACCCTTTCTGGGTCTGTCCCCCAGTGGAGTTAAAGGCCTGTGGGATTCCAAGGCTCATCCTCTTATTTATTTCCTGGCCCTGGGATGTGGTTTTGAGTGGCTGTGCTTGTGACTGCTGTGGCGTAGAAGTCGGGGGACACGCTGGTTCTGGTTTGCTGGTGGCAGAGGTCAAACTTGTTTCATTTGACACAGGTGTTGGCTCTGGCTCAGAAGGGTTAGTTGAGCTGACCTGAAACAAGAAATATAAATTATGAAGGAAATGTAATAACCTCTACTTGTTTTTCCAAAGAGGTTTTGTTTCACAGAAAGATTAGGAAATGATTTGCATACAACGTTAAGTCTGTTTTTCTTATATCAAATATGTTTAGGAATGAGACAGGAGAAAATGCTGTATATCCCTATTACATACCTCTTTAACCTGGCATGAGGAGTCCTTCTGGTCCTCTAGTGGGACTGGGGAATGTCTAGAAGTTTCTTTGGAAGGGCTGGATTTACCACTGGATGTATGGAGGAAGGAGCGCACAGGAACAGGAACTAGGTCCAGGTACACCCTGTTGTTAGCGTCCTGCTCTCCTCCCTCCGAGTCCTTGGTATTCTGTGCGCATGTTTCATTACGTTCCTGAAGGTTGTTGTCCTCGCGGTCTGGCAGGCCGCTCTCTTCAGCATCCTGTATGGCATGAGAGTAGGAAGTTAGGAGATGGCAAGAGGCCAGGTGAAGTGAGTCCATGTAAAAATGAAAGTGAACGTGAAAGTTGATTACAAAACAACAGGCCAGAGAGCTGCGTGTTTTCTTTGGAAAACACATCACACCAGATGATTTCACTGAGCGTTCTGTCTGTTTAACGTTTGTCAGAAGACTTTGACTGGCATGAAAACCTAAACCATCTAAACTCTGTGGCCATGAGTGAGTTAATTTGATTATAGAAAACTGTTATCCTGTTGAACATGTTTTGCATTCTACTGGTTAACCATTCATAACCATCGTCCTTAAAACCTTTCACAAAGTTTTACCAATGATTTTCCCAAACTAACCAAATACTGTCTATAGATATTTGAAGAGGGTGTGTCTCAGTTTTGTTGATTCTACAGACCTCATTTAATCCTGCACGTACCTCTGGATCAGCTATAGACGCCACATCATCATACAGGTCCTCAGAGTTGTGAGGGATAGCGGGTAGGGTGTCTATGTAGGTGTTTGGCTCTGAATACCTCCTCTGCATTAAGCTGGAGAGACAGAGAAGTTCGCTTAACTATTGTTCCTACATTTGCATCTAGAACAATTTCACATTTAAGTAGACAGAAGTGAAAATGTTACTATAAGGAAGTCTTGGCAGCATTGACGATGCTGGAGATCCTCTCAGCGTTGACGTAGTCGTACGTCAGCTCCTCTGGATCCATCTTGGTCCCCGTTTGTGACAGCAAGAGGCCCAGCCAGTGACCCATATCTGCTGATGTCTTAGCCTGGGAGGGGTTGCGAGGAAGAAAGCCCATTCAGCGCATACCATGCACTTGCAACATCATGTATTTAAAACCTCATGGTTTATGTTGTCTGCCATCTATCACTTTGTATTAATAAAGTGATTGCTGCAGTATAATTTACCAGCAGTATTTCAATATGTAAAATCTTTGAAGAAGTAAAACTGTCCACTCTTCAGCAGAGCAGTGCCTCTTGGCTAAGAAAAGATGCAAAAAATCAAGACACAGTGCTTATAGCCATCACTTCTGTGTCTGGGTCTTTCTGTAAGTCAGTTAAAGTTGTTAAAGTGCAGTTCTGTACTGTTAATCAGCAATGCTGCATAAAGAAGCGGTAACACACCAGGCTAAATTACACGCACAGAGAGACAGTTTCACATGAGATGCTGACAGCCTATTATTATTTTGGGAGATTCAGCAGCTCATCTAATAAAACGTGTGAATAAAAAAGTATGACATGTTACCATCGCATAATGGTTTTGCTCATATTTCTCGCAATTAAAATATAATAGCTGATAGACAGTGTTGAAGTTTTTTTTGTTTTGTTTTTTTCTTTTAGTAAATAATCGACCAGGGAAGTTTCAATTTATGAAATAAAAAAAAAAGGAACAAAAAACAAGCCATAAATGTGTCAGAAACAGCCCTCAAGACTAAACATTAAATTCCATTGCCTATAACCAAATATGCACTGCAGCAGGGTGGTACTGGAAGCCTAATGAAAAAGGGCGTAGCATTAGTCCCCAAAATCCCAGTTTTGTAATGCACCCCCACCCTTCCCACACACACACAAACATTCACACCACACTTCTGTGCAGATGTAAATTAGATAGGCTAAGTTTGATGTCAGCAGAAAGTGATTTTCAGACGAGGATACTGTTTGTTGGTGTTAAGGATTCCTATAAGTGCCTTTGCACTGTTTCTCTTTTTGTCCCAACTTTTTGTCTTTCCAGGCATGATAAACATATTAACAATGCAGAGGTCAGAACAACAGAGGAAAGCAAAAAAAAAATCTGAGGACAGGAAATGAACTGCATGTAGATCAGATATCATGGTCTATTTTTAATGATCTTTGTTAGATGGCCTGTGACACATTCTCTTTTTTGGGTCCAGTGTTAGCATCACCTCTTGCTTAGATGAGGAGTCAGATTGCCAGACAGTGTCAAACCATTTATCCAGCAGTGGTTATCAAAGCAAAGAAAAGAATTGAGGTTTTCTCTTCCTCCTAACCCTGTAAACAGTTGGAGGGATGTTGCAAAGTACCAGAAAAGGCACTGGTCATTTACCTCGAGGGTTGCCAACTCTGTGCCATCCATGTGAATCCTGAAGGAGTACAGGTGCTCAGGGCTGGGGTCGGGCAAAATGCTGCAGCCTTCAAGGGTTACAGCTGGCTGGCTCACTTTGTTTTTGCCCTTGTCCTGGTAAAACCATAGCTGACCGTTCTTGATGAGACACCAGCAGGTCCGCCATTGGCTGTTCACCAGCACGTTGAGGTAGCCTGACAGAGGAGGGAGCAGGCCTTTTAATTATGTGGTAGATGTTACTCTTCCTAGGTAACTAATAATGCCAGCGTTTCACATTTCTGTAGTTTTATGTTACCCAAACCAAATTCACTTGGCCATTGGACCTGACTAATGGTTCAAACTGTCTTTGTTTATTGTCATAAACCCATTGATTCTTAATGGTTATTGCTTAAATCAATGCTACAGAAATTACACTATACAGCACTGAGGACCCCAGAGTTTTGTTGACAGAATGTCTAATCGTGACTATGTTTTCTACTCAGATAACTTCATTTAAGAAAATATTGTCATGTTTATTCCGGCATGAAATAACTATAGATATAGACCTTCTGCTGTTCCCACTAATACCATCTGGCAGGGTATATAGAACACAAAGAGGACAATGTTACAGGAGAGCACCTGCACCTGCGTGACATTCAGTACATGCTTTGGGATTTTACAATTTAGCCTGACATTTACAAAAGACCTCTGCTCACCTGAGGTGTCGACACATTTCTCTGGGCTCTCTAATGAGGAGGGTTTTTTCTTGCCAATGTTCATGAGGTTGCTGAACTTCAAACCTGCACCGTATTTCTTTTTCACTGTGGAGGAAGTAGACCAGTTGCCCGATATGATTACTTGCAATAGTTGTGCTTTCAAATAATTCTGTGTAGACACAAATGAATAACTAAAAGAAGTTAAGGAAAAACGTACCATCTTTGTTTTCAGGGGTTTCAGCGTGACTGTCAGTGCTGCTGCCGCTCTCTGAAGCCACTGAATGTCTCTCGCTCAGCTCTCCCTGTGTGTTCATATCTACATTTTAGTCATTTAGAAGCCGTGGTCTTAAAAAATATATAAAGTATGACAAAAGTTGAGGACAGGTGATAAAGCTATAAATAATTTGGATTAAGTGTACCTTAGTACAGATGAGCCTCGGGGAGTCAGATGCAGAGTGCTGGGGGTCACAGTTTTCAGCTGGCTTAGGACTGATCTCCTGAATCACCTAATGAACAAGAACAACACAACAACCAGTCGGAGTCACAATGCTGCTCCACATAGGTTTTTAAGAGTTAATAAGGATGAGGTGTTTTTGGAACAGCTTACCTTCAGCCACTGCTCTGTTTGCTCCCTGCTCTGCAGGCCCAGCACAATGGCCTCCCCCCCAACAGGAGTGATCTTCAGCTTGTGCTCTTTTCTCTTCAGCTGCTTCTCTTTGTAGACCACACTGCAGCCCAGCAGACTCACATCCAGCTGGGGTGTCTGCTCCTTGGAGCTCTTGTAGCACTGTGGGGAGCAGAGACAACACTGGCTTAATTTAGAGATTGGCAACAGGTAAAGTGTTTCACATACAGTATTACAGGACAGTATATTTGTGGTGTTGTACAGTATCTTAAGAATGAATTACTTACCATATAACAAGTGAAAAAAAATCATAACAGTACTTTTTACATAGAAACAATACATGTCATTTATGATTTAGTGCAATAAAACAGACAATGGTCGTGTTCATCACCAGATCAAATGATTCCAGTATTACCCTTGTGGTTTTCTACAGTGATGTATTCAGGGGAGTTTCACCATTTTAGAAAATATGTTTGTTTGCTTTCTTTCCAAGAGTTATCGATACCACATCCGTGCATGAGAGCTGCTGTTCCACTTTCTTTACCAGCTGAATGCTAACTTTGTCTTCCATTTGGTGGTGGGCAGGTCGCGTACAGTGGGTTTATCTGAAATTTTTACTGAAAACCGCTGCTTGCTGTGATGAGAGCATCCAAATGCTCAGTAGAGCCGAGGGGGCCCTTTACATGCACATCATTTGCTTACTGTTAATAAAACAAAAGTATTGCGGGCCCTTGCCTGTTGTGCATTGTGGCTCCCTGGTTTGGGAGGCTTCCTCATCTTTCTCAGCCCAAATGAGGAGAGAAACACGATGAACTGTCCTGCTGCTACGTTTGTTTGCAAGTTGATTTATTGGATTAATATTTTCCATTCTAAAAATAAGTGGCAAAATAAAGGCCGCATGTGACGGCTAAACATGGATATTAAAATATGTTTTGAGACTTTGCTTTTACATTATTTTTTTCTATGCTGAGTTATATAGAAATGTTATAATTACAAGAAGAATACAAACAAACTCTTCCCTTCGTAAAACCATCTGTGCTCATGACCATAATTGTTGTACACAAAACCTCACTGGGGCTTTAATTCTGATTTTCACACAGTCTCATACCCACCAGCAGGCGATGGTCTTTGATGACGCACAGCTGTTTGGCCCACTGGCCGAGCCACTTCTTCCTCCACAGAAAGGCACAGATTCGAGCGTCCTTCATCAGCTCAATGGATGAATCTGCTGATGGCCACTGGTGCTGCGCTGACGGGGATTTTCCTCTGGTCACTTCCTCTTCATCGTAGGACTCGTATGAACTGCTAACTACCTCCCCATCATCTAAGAACAAAAACCAATGATGCTGTCACTGAAGAAATTAAAACAAGGCAGAGGGGTGGTGAGGAAAGAAAAACGAGAAGGCATGAGAAGCAAAGATTCATAATGATGGCTGAGTTCACACTGCAGCGTGGGGTGAGTCTGAAGGAGCAAATGAGGTTAAAGCCTGAATTCTTGACCTCGATGGCTGCCTTCAGTGGAAGAGGATTTCCTCACAACACTCAATCAAATAAGCAAAATAACATTTTTAATATTGATGGGTAGTGACAGGATAAAGATGCCAAGTTATGATGAAAGAGAAAATAATAAATTACTGAGATTAAGATGGAGCTGATTAATGATGTTTGTCACATGTCTTGAGTGGTAATTGTTTCTTTACATGCAGGACCCACAGGACATGCTGGTTTGCCCATGCACAATACAGCTTATGTCTCCAACAACAGCAAGACTGCAAGACCAAGACATGGCGCAAACACACAGGTCCTGTGATAGAGCCTGCTACCCCTGCTGATAACATCATAGACCACACTGTCAGTGCTGCGCACTCGTATCCAAGGCCCAGAGAAGAGGCCAAAACAGTCCAGATCTACACAGGAGGAGGAAGACAAGAAAGAAGAGGACGAAGAAGAGGATTAGTAGCAAGTGTAGCGTGAGGTAAAATGCTTCTAAAAATATTTATAGAAAAGATTTTTAAAAATCTTTCTTCAACTGTAGTACATGACAAACACAGAAACCACGACCTCTTTAGGATCAACGGACACAGGCCACATTCTCAATAACAGGAAAACAAAATAAAACTAGTCCCTCCTCCAAATTACATGAGGGAAAATCGAAGACACGTCTTCTGGTTACTCAGAAGCGACTCATGAAGTGTAGGCCTAATTAACCTCATTCACCTCTGTGAATCTAAAAATAAAACATTTACCTTACCAATAATTACAAGTATTACTTATTGCTTATGTCAGTGATGGTCAGATGAGGTTGTGTGAAAAATAAACACGTAACCTGAGGCTCAGAAGTGATATTTAATCAATATACTGTAGCAATTGTAGAAATACCATTTGACTGGGTAGATAAAGTAAGCATGCAAACAACCCTGCTGCACCAACCCTGCAGCCAAGCAAAGCAAATAATAGAAAGTGGCCATGGTTTCTCAGGTACATGATGAAATCTTTTTAATACTTTTTTTTTTTTTGGTTTTAGCACGTTTGACAGTTGAAGATATCATTTCTCAGAAAAATCTTCTTCCTGTTGACGGTGCGTAACCAAGTGTCACCACTGTGGCAGCTACCCTTCTGGGTAACAGCTCAAGCCCAATGGTTAAACTTTTGCTAAAAAGCAACAAGTACGACAGACCCGAATCACTGCAACCCCATGTGAAACAGCCTCAGATGGTGTGTCACAAAACACAGCCACATTTGAAGAATTCCTCTTAAAAGGAAAGCATCCTTTACGATACTACTGCTGACATTACAGTAATATTGCAGCAAGGGGACTTTTGTACTGAGTCTTACAATCCTTCAGCTGGGCCTTGAGTCTGAGCTGGTTCCTTGTGACAGAGGTATGGGAAAGAAGAAGAAACACAGACAAATATGACTTAAGTTTTTTTTTTTTTTTTTTTTACCATTGACAGTTTCCTCATAGGGCTGCGCCTCATAGGGCTGCGCCTCCTCATAGTAACTCTCTGAAGAACAAACACAGACAAATATGACTTAAGTTTTTTTTTTTTTTTTTTTTTTTTCCCATTGACAGTTTCCTCATAGGGCTGCGCCTCCTCATAGTAACTCTCTGAAGTGTCTATACAGGCTGGAGAAGGAACTGCAGGTAAGGGGAACGGCTCCCGACCCACCACACTCTGACAGATGGGAAAAGAACACAAAGAACAATGGGAAAAAAGGGGAGAGGAAGGAAAAAAGAGAATAAAATTAATCCATAATCCATTAATCCATCAATTTCATTCTAGTGATATGCCATACAACAATACAGGCCTCCTTACAAGTATTCAATGAATGCCCTGAAGTGGAGTATATCCAAGAGCAACACACACTCAGGCACATACACGCACACACACACACACACATTATTAACATGTGCTGTGGCCCCAGGCTGAACATGTGGCTAATCCAGCTGTCACTTCAGGAGTAAGTAGGGAGTTCCTCATGTAACCAATCCTCGTCTGACCCGGTGCACTAGAGACTTACATGTTTGCCTTCAGGGAAGAGTGTATGTGTGTGAGCATGGAAAAGAGAAGGGGAGCATGTATTTGTGTGGGTGTGCGTTTGAGTGTGTGTGGCTGTGTGGGCTCAGTGGCTTTCCCGAAATCAATCAGCAGTCTGGCTTCACTTCAGTCTTTCTTCTCGTCTCCTGTGTGGTAAAGACTGTCTGTCTGTCCCTTCCCATACTGCTGGAAACCACCAGCTTGGCTGCTCGAATGCATCGCAATTCATTTAGAAACTCGTCATTATTTTTATATTCAACTGAAATCAGTAAATAAGCTGCGCACACTGAGTCAAAATACATTTCAGAGACCCCCGCCATCACTGGAGTTCATTACATCGACAAATTTGTATGTCTCAATGATGGTACACTGAGAATCCTGAAGAATTTCTCTGAATACACAAACTTCAAACTGGTAAACTGTATCTTTAACATGATAGATAAACTCTATTAACATGTTAGGGACACCGTCACAGTTAGATAAAGACAAAGACAGATGTTTTTCTTTGGAATTGTTTTTTTGGGACCATTTGTAAGCTTACTTATGTTCCTGGTTTGTAGTTTATTTACAGGTTACATTTGAGTTACATCATCCCATCCAACAGATGGGATTTTTTTTTCTTCACATAAAAAAAAACAAACAAAACTCTTTCTCTCCTCTGCCTGTGACCACAAGTCTTTAGCTATCAGATACTGTATCTATGGAGGTTAGCACAAGATGGGAGATATGCAAGTTTTGTCTGGGTGTATAGGAGAAATACGATTACATACCAGCTCAAAGAATTCAGTAACCACCAGTGAAGATGAAATCTGTGTATCCTTTCCGGAATAAAGAGAAAAACACAGTACAGGCAAAGAGATGGATGATGGAGACGTCCGTGGAGGGAGGACCCCTCTGAGGCCAAAGAACGAAGTGAAAGGAAAAGAATGTAAAAGAATTTCAAATATTCTGTTAATGTGGCACCCACGTACAGCCACCAGAGGACACAGCTCATGTACTAAATTTGAATTTCTGAATTTATTTATTTGCACAGGTAAAATCAGAAGACAAATTAATGTGCAGAGAGGGGAAAAAAAAACCCTGATGGCTTTACTGATTACCTGTGCCTACATGTACCATATAAATACAAAAGAAAAACAAAGTTACACTGTTAAAAAAAAGAAGAAGAATAACAAGAATTAAAGCCCTATTTAACCCCATTAAAACAGTGGTTCCATAGGTTAAATTCATGTTGTAGAAATCTGATTTTGTTGGATATATTTTAAAAAGGTTTTCTTTCCTGTGAACTCTATGTCTAATGTTTCCTCCCACCACTGATCTGAACACGCTGTCTGTATTCCTTCTTTTTTTTTTTTTTTTTTACTTCATTTCCCCTAAGGCTGTCATATTCTCAGCAAGATCACAGAAATATGAAATATAACTCTTTAGCAGAGGAGCTTCATTTATCATGCAAAGCATGCCTGAGGGAGGTTGGCTCTGTTGAAAAGTATGAGCTTTCATGAAGTCGGACATCTTAAAGTATCTCCTAAGATCAGTTTGTTTAATTAAGGGTGGAGATCAGCTGGTCAAAAGTGTTAAGTTTCTCTTCAGCAATGTTTGGTACAGCAGAGCTAATCCCTTCCAGGAATCTAACTTTAGACAGAGTTTGCTGTGTAGAAATGCTTATTTTCTATTTTAAAAAAAGAAAAAAAGGAATAACATTAATGAGAAAAGAGGCAGTAATATATAATGTGTTCGGTGGTTACCAGTCTGTGGGGGACCAAGAAAATACTGAAAAACAAATCTTATTTATTCTGTTTGTACAAAAATCACAAAATCATCAGACTTGTGATGTGGCCAATCAGAGACAGTCCCAGTGACTCCCAGTAAAACAGGGAATTCCCTGCTTGTGAGCCCTTTTCCCAGCACATCACATCAGTGAACTGACACATTTCCAGTAATGCATAGCAGATGGCAATAAGCTGTCATAATAACTGGCGTCATGTCATGGTCCGCATGCAGTCATAGTGAAGAAGATTTGTTTGTGTGATTAGCCCCCCGTGCCAGAAAGGAGCCACCACAAAATGTGTGGGACAGAGATGTTATCAGTGCGGCTTGAGGAGTGTAACATCAGTTATACATTATGGAGCTGTTAAAGATTTTTCATAATGTCAATATCAGCAAATACAAATGTCAGAATGTAATCTGAGTTACAATTTGATGTCTTCAAAACCATAATAGCATCAGTCATGTTTCAGTGACGTCATTGTTTTGTGCATATTGGTTCACTGGTATGCCAACAGTTAAGTGGAGCAGAGACACTGTTACACCTGTGTTACACCTGTCTGCTATTAGACAGGTCTGTGCGGTCACCATTACACAGTGTTTTGGCTCAGCTTATTCATATCTAAGAATTTTAGCCATAATGTCACTGACTTGTCACCTTTTGTTTTGGAATCCTAATAAATTACTCTCTTCAATAGCACAAAAAGAAGAAGACTATACACCAATGAGTCCCATAAATCCTGCAAATGACAAGTTATGGGTATACTTAAATGCAGACCTGCTCTGTGTTTGAAATCATTCCCTATTTACTAGTGCACTATTCCCTTTTGACCTCATATTAGTGCACCTCATGGCTTACTGCGACACTTACCTTGATGTTAATCTGCAAGTTGCTGTACAATCTATTGTCTTTTTTTTGGTTTTGCAACAAAATCCATTTCAGTCGCCATTAAAGGGAAATTATTTGAATTGATGTGGCCCCAAAAGTAAGAGAGACAGCTGCAAAGCTCAAGAGCTGACAGGGACTTCATAAGAAAAAGTGATTCTTCTGAGAAAATCACTCTGTAAAGAATGGAGCACGCACACACACACACACACACACACACTGCCCTAACAGTGTAAACTGCTCCACAGTGAAAAAAACAGCAGTCTAGGCATCTGTTATTAATTAAAACAAAGAGCCAGGCATTCCAGAGCAGCAGCAGCCCCCCCAGACCGCCCACCCACCCTTATCTCTATCTCCTTTCTCTTTCTCTCTCTGTTTCACTCATCTCCAAAAAACTAAATCGGCTTGTTGTTTGGGCCAAGGCTAAAGAGGAGCCATTCTACACACCAGCTGGACTGATATGAAAAAGAGAAGAGAAGGGAACATGCCAGGTGTGTGTCTGTAAGTGTTTTTTTTTCTCCCAGAAGACTTTACAATCACCACAGCTCTGCAATAGTCACTTTAGCCCTCAGCCTTTCACTTCTCACACACACACATCTTCACCACAGAAACGTTGGGTAGAAGGAATGGATCGAGGAGTCGGAGCATAAATAACAAAGCAAGCAGAAGGGGAGCGGTGGAGGAGGAACAGGGGTGTGGTGGAGGGGCTTTAAGAGTGGGAAAAAGGAGCCCAAAAAACAGTCAGAGGAACATGGAAAATCCCTGGTTCCCATGCCAAGAATCCAGCGAAGTGAAAACACACACACACACACACACACACACACACACACACACACACACACACACACACACTGCGTATCTGAATGCCTGCTGGGAGCTCAGAGCAGGGGAGAAGGTAGTGATAAAAATAATCAGTGCAGCTCAGCTTTGGAAAACCAGATTCAGGAGAACTCTCTGGACCTTCGCTATCTGTGCACTGGTTGTAACATAGCAGTTTCTGGTTTGAGTTTCCAAAACTAAAAGTGGCATGAATGAAAATGGGGGGGGAAAGGGGCAGTAAATGTCAGCTGCATGGTGGTGGGGCAGAAACTGAGAAAACAAAAAAACTCACATGACACACATTTTGCACACGCTGTATTTATTTTTCCGTTATTTTTGCCGTCTTGGGAACACTTTGACCTCCTCTAAACCCATCATAGTTTTGGTTCCAGATTTTGTTTTTTCCCCCATTTGCAGGCATAAATGTTTTCAGGTATCCAACTTGAAATGTTAAACTATAAATAAAGGAGACCTACATGTATAAAACTAAAATAGTAATGTAAAAAATCTGGATTTAACGGGGGGTAATGCTGGCAAGTAACACAATCATGAATAATTCAGCAAATACTTATGCTAGCCAATCGTATTGCGGTTATGATAATCACTAGTTGCCGGCAGCCACATTACCGCTTACTGTGCATGTCAACAGTTTTTCTTTCCCTGCCTGACGCTTGCGAGTGGCACAGCTGCTATCTATAGTACAACTCTATTTTCAGACCATGCAGACAGGACGCAATGGAACTCACACAAATCTTTATTTACCGTCAAGTTCTGTGGAAAAAATGGCTAATCTGCACCCGAGTCACACGCTGTATTGTCACTTGAGGGCCTGTTTTAGGAAGAATAAAGATCCTGGTTTAAGAAATCATGGAAGTGCTTGAAGGCCAGAGAGTCAACCGAGATATCCATGCTGAGAATGCGACCCTTGATCTAGAGGACAGGGAGCACCAAGCCGGCTGGGTGAGAGTGAGGGTGGAAGAGAGCTGGTTCACCGTGGAGAGGGCCTTGCTGGCGAGGTATAGTGACTACTTCTGCGCTCTCTTTCAGTCTGGGATGAAAGAAAGCCACCAGCATGAACTCCACCTGAAGGGAGGAGTGCATGCAAGGGGTTTTCTTATTGCCCTTTCTGTCTGCAGGGGAGAGATTCCCACCATCACTGACCCGGATGAGCTCATAGAAGCTGTGGAGTGTGCTGCTTTCCTGCAGATTGCATGTTTGGTGCAACATCTTTGTGACATTACTGATTCAGACAACTGCCTCTTGCTTTACTATGCAGCCTCCATCTTTGGGGTACATAAACTTTTTCACAATGCATCTCTTTTCCTTTGTGATGCTTTTGGTGATTTGAGGGAATCAGCAGAGAGTTCGATTCCTGAAGACCTTCTTCAGTATTCTCAGTCATTGTCTCCATTGACTTATGTTGCTATAGGCACCCACTCTCCTTCCATGGAACTGCTACATGACTCCTTTAGGGTTGTTTGCTACCTTGATGAAAAAGAAGGAGAGTGGAAGCATTTAACTAACCTCCCAACTCTCTGTAGCACCTCCATGGCTGGTGTGGCAGTGCTTGACAATCGATTGTACATTGTAGGGGGAGTTTACGGTTACGGTAAGGACACAGTGGACAGCAGCTTTTGCTACAACCCTGACTCAGGTGTCTGGACTGCTCTTCCTGGACCCCAACAACCAAGATATGACTTCACCCTGGTGGGGCATGAGGGCAGACTCTACGCCATCGGCGGCGAGTTCCAAAAACGGATCATTTCTACAGCAGAGAGTTACGACACTATGAAGGGAGAGTGGGCATTTATACAACATGCGCCAAGACCTGTGGCATCTGCAGCTTGCGCTGTTGCAAGACGGAGAATATTTGTTTGTTTCTGGAAACCACCAGATACCACTGATATCTATGAGTATGTGCCAGTGAAAGATGAATGGAAACTTGCCACCACAATGATAAGACCTCAGAGCTATGGCCACTGTATGGTGGCTCACAGGGACAATTTGTATGTGATGCGCAACGGGCCTTGCGATGACTTCCTGCGTTGCCTAATGGACTGCTACAATATCACAACGGGCCAGTGGACGGCCATGCCCGGACACTACATAAACAGCAAGGGGGCGCTGTTCACTGCAATGATAAGGGGGGACTCGGTGTTCACAGTTAAGCACATGCTAACTCTTGAATACACCATCACTGGAGACGGATGGAAGCCCCGCAGGCAGATGAAGGGATTTCCAAAGAGTGGTTCACTGTGGACATGTTTACTCAGGCTTCCCAAGACGGGACCAGTTATACCACAGCTGGATTCTGAAGGGAAGGAAGGAGAAATGGCTTTGCCAGACACATCTGAGGGATTTGTGGAAGCTATACCGCAACTGTGAAATTACAGCACAACTGAAAAACAATGTGATGTTTTTTTAGAGTTTCTACACTGTAAGTACAAGAATTGGAAAACACAAACTAAATGATTCTGGAAGCAGCACAGTGACACAAACGTTCCTCATTTCAATTTCATTCACTTTCACATGTACACACACTTGTGTACACACACATGCACACGTGCTGACACAAAGCATTTGCTCTGATTAGCAACAGCTGCTACTGTAGTTTATATTAGGGGAGGCCACTGTGCTTGTGTGTGAGTGTGTCCGTGTGTAGGTGTGTGTGTGTGAGTGTGTGTTTGTGCAAAGTTCAAAGGGATGTTCTAAACCTCTCATTCTCCATGTTTTTCCTGAAGTCACACTGGGCCAGTTCAGGAGACACCGGTCTCCCAGTCAACGTAAAACCCATCTTTCACACACTCTTGGACGCTTACTTGCCCAGGTTTGTTGCCCCATGAGTGATTAAATACCTGTTTCTGTGGGAGAATACATTTCATGTAGCCTCAGGCTTGTAACTCTGAGGGTTATGGGAAATATTTTTGTCTTGTATGGCCACAGAGTGCATTTGTTTTAGTACTAACCAGTGGAACACGTGATATCAATCCATAGACCCTTATTTTGAATACTTTAGGTGCTTAGTGATGGTAATGCTCTTACTGTAACAAAAGACCAAAATACTGTCAATTACATTTATAGGTGGAATTTGTCTTTTGGCTCAGTGTGCATACAGTTGAATATCATGATTTCCACTGGGGTCGTTTATGCTATTACCATTCCCACCACAGTGGCAGGGGCTCAAAAGGCTGTGCGTTCACATGTTAATCCGCTCTGATGGAATTGAGCTGGTAATCACTTACTGTTCTGGGGGGCGGCAGGTCAGGAAGGCTCTTCTGTGGGACGGGGAAACATTTTCCTGTTTTTCCATTGAGCAGGGCATCTGATCTGTCATCTAGGTTATAAAAGCATAGAGTTTGGGGATTCAGTGCATAACAGAAATAACTCATAACAACATAACTCTTACATTATATTGGCTAAACATACATAAATTTGGGATAAGTGAAAGAAATGGTTCATCGGGCAAATTGAATTTGTTGAATTTAGTCTATTTTTATCCAACACTATTTCCAGATGTCGCCTACACATATCAATGCTTCCTAGTATCCCTAACACTCGCTGTGAACACAAGACCCTTCATTGTTAAATTATAGTGACCACATAGCCCAAATGAAGGGGAAGCATTTGTATGGTAGCAACAACCATATTATACAAACACACCACGATACAGTAAATAAATTAAATCAAGAAAACTGAAGAAGACTTTGGATGAAGAATTAAAGAATTACGGTCTTCATTGGATTTATCCTTAAACTAACAAAGGCCAATGCTTATGAACAGCAGTGGTTCCTAACATTGTTAGCTTTTGACTAGATTAAAGAAGTTGTTTGATACTTTAGGAAAATAATAATAATACTTCCGTTATCCTAAGGCCTTTCACCAAGTTCCTTCTTGAATACTGATATGTGGATTAACATGAGACACAAGAGCAGAGCTTTGACACAGTCACTTTAAATGTCTTCTCTTTAAAAAAATTCTCACTGAATCTTTCTCTGTCTAAAATATGAACAGCTGCAGAACATCCTTGAGCTTTAGAGCGCGGGAAAAAAATGGGCTGTCGACTATGTCGCACAGGACAGCGAGCAAAATTTCCAGTTATGCACCTTTAATGTAGGTCAAAGCCTTTTTGTATCATCATGAGGATGCAGCAAAAGCTGAACTGAATTACAAACTAAACAATGTCAGTATTTCCACATATTGCACATACTGAAGGACAAAGTTCATGTTTGCCCAATGATTACTAATTAAGAAGTCTCAGTTCTCAAGTCGAAGTTTCCACTTTCCATCAGTCTATGCGAAAGAAAACTTGTGGCTATTCGAGCGTTGCTGCTGAAAATATGCGTGTTAAGTCTAGAGCTCATTCAAACCACATTCTTCATCGCTGTCCAAACAAAACAGGTCAGTCTTAGATGGTGCAGAGCTATGAAGAAACAGACAGGAAATGGTGAGTGAGAGGTGGGGAGATGAGGGGGCTGCTTCTTGTTGCAGCTTATTCTCATGTCTGCTGAGATGAAAAGAACATAGCAAGTATGCGTTGGTGTTTGACCACCTTGGACAACCTCAAGGTTTTTCATGTTGTCTGTTTGTCTGTGATATAACCACATACCAGTATTCAAGTAGAACATAGGATCTCAGTTTAGAACTAAACAAAAAGAACAACTGAGTATGATGGGAAGCTAATTTGTTTTGTAGGTATTTTGATCATAAAGAAGAACTTTGAAGAACATGACTGTCTGTACAAAAACTTATGTCAATGCTATATTACTCCACAAGTGTTTTTCATAAGATAAATGCATTCTTTCTCTTACAGAGGAAAAAAAAAAACAAAAACACAACCATCCCCAAATATCACACTTCACACCTTTGTTGTCTTTGTCCGTCCCGGTAACAATCACTTTATTCATATAGATATACTCCTCATCAGCACCTGCGTGGAGACAGGAAAAGGAAACACTGATATCAGTACTTCAACATCCTATCATCTTGCTACAGACAAACAGACAAATGCGTTCCACTGTGGTATAACCGTTCCAGTGTTCTTGCAAATATTCTGCTACACTCATTTGTTTGACTTAAAAGTGTTCTGTGACTCTCACTCATTTTTATTTTGAAAGGCTGCCTACCTTAAAATTCTGTACAGTCAGGCTAGTGCATTGTTGCACAGACTAATTTGCTGTGAAATTCAGTTTTATTTCAATAACCTGGGAGATTTGGGATATAACCATATGCAATAAAAGATCCTTTCGATGTTTCACTGAATTTCACTGAATTGAATGTCCAATCAAATGTAACTGAAGCCGCTCCAATACTGACACTTAGCTGACACTATAGTGGGTAGTTTTGAGATAGACCTCTTTGTGGACTTTTGCACACAATTACAGTCACAAGAAGAGCATGCATATTTTTGCTTCCAAAGGCACGTGCTTTTAGCACTGATGGAAAAATCTTACTCCACCTTAGTGCCAAACAAACTTTCATCATGTTTGTCAAAAAGACTAGGATTAAATGAGATCTTCACCCAGACAAGTGGCCCATTGTGCAGACAGACGGGCCCATTATTGACACCCACTCTTTACCGTGGTGGGCATTCATCGGACATTAGTCAGAAAACTCCTTGCCTGCACAGATAGAGCACTGTGTGAAACATCTATCTTTGAAGCTTTTGAAGATGAAAACATACAATGAAACATACATTGCAGCTCCTGAACTTGATTCTCCTGCTAAAATCAGCCTAGACTTCCAAAGAGTTTATGTTATAACCAAAAATGAGACCACACATTAGTTTCCAATTATGCTTCCACTCAATATCTGCATGGACTTTATATTCATAGGCAAGAATTGCGATTTCTCCAAAAGTAACAGTTTTTTTTTTAATCCACTTAGTTTTTTGTTTTATAGGCATAAAAAGTCAGAAACTGTTCTATTTAATTAAATGATTATGAGAAAATATTATGATTATAGTCATAAGTCATAGTTGTGGTTTCCTGTGGCAGTGATTGGGAAATTAAATGCTTTACATGGCAAGAGAAGTTGAACATCAGTGGACAAATGATGAGGACTGCCATTAGAAACCTTACTTGACTTCTCTTTGCACTCAAATGTTAATATTAACTGGCCAGTGTGAACAACAGTATCATTTAGGCAATAAATGCAGATGCTAGCACCTCACATCATACACTAATGCTGAAGTCAGCTCACTGAGAAAAGGGCCGTGTTCGGTTTAATGTCGGTCTTAACATGGTGGAGTAATTACAAGCTGGCAAATACATTGCCATAACATTGCCACATAAACAGTTTGAATGAATGTCTTTTCTCAAACAATAAACCCTGTGGTTTTGGCATAGCAGACTCCAGCTGGTTACTGTAACCTGTTATGGGAATTTGTTCCGGAGCTGCAGTGCAGTTTTGAGGAAGATCGTTTCATTGAATTAAATATTTTAGCTGACTAAGATTATGTCCTGAGAGGAAATCAAACAAAACTCTACCCTTGGGTGATACTCTGGAGAAGTTTTCTCCTTTGAAATAGATATCGTGAGGTGAAATCAAACAGCAGCAGAATGAAACTATGTTTTGCCTGTACAGTGAAACCAGATTTTAGGGGAACAGAGTTGAAAAGCTATTTATAAACTGCTTCTCAAAGGAAGTGAGCATCCCCAGAGGATAAATGCAGCTTCGGAAAAATGATACAGCTTGGAGCCAGGAGAGGAAGTATGGAGAGACGAGTCCAGGACCTGAACATGGAAAAGCATGACTGCTTGTGTGTGTTGTTGTGTGTGTGTGTGTGTGGGTCAGGATGAGAGACAGAGGAAGACAGAGAGGGAGTAGCAAAACTCATTTTTGGCTCTTTGAGTCCAAAAGTGACAGTGAATATAAAAGAACTGGGTCACAAAAACAAAATGTCCTGGATTTTATTACTGTAAGATGATATCCATTAATATAAAGCAAAGATCTTGGGTCAGTGTGGATTTAATGCAACTTTTCTCTTCCATTACATGAAGTTTTCTGCGGCATCAGCAGTATCATTCATTATCCCCTATTAATCACACATCTAGGGGCTGGGGCTTGGATGAGGCTGGTTCACACTGCAACTAACTAACTGACTTCCGGGGGCCATAAATCACATCAGCCCACCAGCAGTCGCACCATTTTCATGTTGAGTGTCAGAGTCAGTGAGTTAGAAAAATAAACCTGTAATTAGTTGTTTGACAGGATACTTTAACAGACCATGCATCATTTTATGATGGAACAAGAGCCACTTTGTTTGATTTGAGCTTGCTTGCAAGCGTAAACTAATAACCGCAATCGTTCACACAGAAAAAAACGTCAATCTGATAATCTCGCAAGGGAGGTAGAATGTGCAGGCATAAATATTTAATTCAGCCACCACAAAGTGGTATTAAGCAACCAAAATGGGATAAAAGACCGCAAATATATTTGTTAATAGAAGCTTGCAAGAGTATAATTATGACATGGTGGTTGCTGGGAGTTTAAAATAGCAAAATAATACCAGAGTGAGCTGCTTGATAGCTTCTTTTAGGCCAAACTGCCGACCCTCACTGAACTGTGGGAAACGCAAGGCGTGACCACATGTTACATAAGGTGCTATGCATAAAGACACACAAACTGCCATTTAGTCTAAAAAGCTTTTGAATGGTCTATAGTTTCACATTTGTGGTTAACCCTCAACCAGTGGAACTGTCATGTCATCACAAATACGGCAGCATTAGGAAATACAAGAAAGGAAGAATTATAGTGAGGAAAAGTTTGTAATTACTTATTTCATTGGAAATAATTTTGTTTTTGCAACCTCTGATACGGCACAAATTACATATCCATTTGTCTCACATTTGCGACAGACCATGTTTTACATGTATGTAGGCTAATAGACTATCTGGTTAAACTAATGTATTTGTATTAACTAATTAAAAGTACTACTGGTATCTGAGAGCTCTCCAATATTATATAAATGTTATTAAATACAAAGATTTACTTATGATTCATAGAGGTGGTGTAGATATTCTGCAGCCTTTACACGAGGTAAATGTCAACTCATAACAGAGCAGGGAAGACTTTATAACTCTGTGGAATAAAAGATTGTCTTACAATAAAAATCCAGTGTCCTTGAGCACTGTGGTCTACACTGTTCTACAAAAGCCTGGAAAAGTCAGAAAGATTCTGGCCCAAGTACAGTGATCAACATCAGAACCATTTACAGTAAAATATAAAGTAACAGTCTTTACTCAGTTTCTTTGTGTTTTCTGATGTTGGGGTGTCTGCAATCTTGTTACACATCTATAAAATCAACTAACAATGCTAAAAAAAAAAGGCATTCAACGGTGTTTGTCTTTGCTTTACTCTAACATTGCTCTTTCAAACTTTCACATTTATTTTACAACTAATTTCCAAATAAGGCAGAAGAACTTTCTCTTCCTGTAATGTCATTTTCCCGATGAAAATATTATGACATGTGATACTATAACATTTAAGACCTGTTTCCCATCCTCTCATTTCCTTCCTGGTTTTGTTTTTACGTACATGTGTCAAAAAAATAAGTGCAATATCCACCAAAATCAGTTCCTAATAAACTGAAGTGATGGTGAGGTCATGCAGTTTTAGAGTTGTATTTCCTTTTTTATTTCTACATGGCCAAGTTTTAATAGTTGGAGTTCAAGTTGAGGTGAGTTCAAGTTTTTTTACTGACACGTCTGGCTCAACTGATACAGTAGATGTTTTCAAGACTGTGCTTCACATTTAGGAAACTAAGCTGAAGAGCTTAGTCTAATCCACATTTTTTATGAAAAGTCTCATTTGCTGCAGTGCTCTACTGTACATAAGTCTGTGGGCAGGCCCGTACCTCCCACTCTCTGTTCCACAACCTACGCTTCTACTCTTGAAAGATTTTTTCCTCATACCATTGGAGGCTCTGTAGGACTGGAGGAGATCAGAGAGCAAGCCCTTCTGGATGGTGGCGTTCCCACTCAGGGTCTCCTTGTCCAGGATGATCAGGAAGCGGTGGAGCTCCATCAGGAGCTGGTCCAGCACTGGAAGTACAGGCAGAGAAGAGACTCTCAGAGGTATAGCAAAAACAAAAATTTCCTTTATGCAAAAAATAAACATTTCTTGGTGTGGAAATAGTTAGAAGTATCAAAATGATGGCTTTGGACCAAGACTTCCTCCAGCCAGAAAAAGAAGAGCCATGAGCAATATAAAAGCTCTGAAGTTTCCAAGCAGAAATATTCAGAATATTATACTTTAATTTATGGCTGAGAACAGGGAGTTCAGCTCAAGGACGTGTCTTTTACCACTGCTTTCAGCTGCTGGTTTGTAAGCTATTTCATTCTCACTGTTTGGCTTTTGTGTTTTAAGCTCCATGCTGCATGCCAACATTTTACATGGGAGAAACTCTTCAGAGGTTTTCAACTGGCAGAAGTCGATAACCATTCAGACTTAATGTCATTCAACCATTTCTCTCTTCCATTTGCTATTGACAGTTATAAGTCTGTTTGAGGTTGTTCTGGGAGTTGTACAAGTTTAGCTAAAGGTCAAATCCAGAGGAAGGAGGAGCCTGGGCCCCAGTTGGCGAGGCCACTGTGTCTGGATGCATCCCACACACATCCTTCAGGGGTCAGAGCTGAGCTCACAGCCCTCTCCACTGTGTGTGGGGGGCTCTTTGTATTTCCCTTCACTCTCTCTTGGCCTCATGAATAGCCCCCTTGCTACAGTGGGCCTCAGTGTGTGAGTACTTCACCAGAAGATGATGATGATGGTGGTGTGTAAAATCCCAGCTGAATGTATGTCATGATCTTTCTTTCAGGTTTCTTCAGATGCGTCTGTATTGTAATCAGCTATACCATAACCACTTGGCTAAAAATAGACACACAATCCAATACCAGAAGACAGTCATAAGGACATACAAAGCAAAATGTCTAAGCTATTACAAGGATAATAAAGCGCTCCTCTCTGTTTGAACTCTATTAAAACTGTCAGCTAGTCTGTTTTAGTGGCTCCTTCCGGCTCAAACTGATCATTAACCAAGACTTGCAGGGAAATATGTTCATACCCTCTCCCCTCCTTCCTACACTCCCACACATCAAAAGTCCTCAGCAAAGGGAAAAATTTCTGCAACACAAAGTGTCAGACCCTGGTAAGCTTTGCCTTTCTGAAATGACGAGAGGCTCTCCCAAAGCTAAAGCAAATTGGGTTCTTTTTAATGACTCCTACTCAAGCTGAGTCAACTTCTGCCGAGAGGCCCCATGTGAAGAGGACCTGCACCATGGAAAACATCACTGAACTGGACCCATGTAGACAAACATGCACATATGTAGGGGTTGTAAATGATTTTCCAAAAGACTGATGAAATGAAAGACTCAAAAACGTTTAGTGACTCCTCTTTGTGTTGAAATGTTACCATTAATGATTAAAACCACACGTATTTACTATTACGTTTCTAATAGTTGTTTAGCCGCTAATGTTTGGCCGCTCGGTATGAATCCAAACATTTTTCCAGCTTCTCCTCCTTGTGTGTTTGCAGAGATTGACTCAGATGGCCTTTTGGATTGGGGGACCCTGGGAAACGAAGTCAGCTGACAGGACAGGGAGGTCTGTAGCAGGCTGTCTCTGTGGGCTACGGGTTGGCCAGACGCCCACTGCAGATCCAGTGAGTGACCGCAGTCTCCGCAGCATAAACAATTCACTTCTGTAGAATGGCCAAAAAGAATCTGAGAGACCATCAGCCGGCCAGAGTACTACAATGTTTTCTAACTAATTCTTATTATTAAAACACAGTAAAAGGGGCAAGTAAGAATAAAATAAAGAGTACACTTAACAGCATAATGTTTGTTTGAACAATAAGTTGACTCTGAAGTTTTCAAATGTCTACCTTATGCACAAGGGAAATTTCTCTTCCTCATGCCTGAGGTTGTACTTCCTGGTTTGTTCCATTAACAACAAAAACAATTACCTTTGTGTCTGAGATATCCACGCCTGCTCTGTTTGATATGGTCCTCTGATAAGTTGGCATGTTTGCAATGCCTGATTAGGGTTAAGTAAAAGACTGAAATTAAAAAGGCACACTCTCAAATTGGGGATTTGTTTACAACCTGTCTGATCAATCACATTGGAGTGTTGCTATTATTTTTGATGTAACACTGTGATGCACTGGGTGAGATTTTAGGGCAATGTAGGCAACAAGATCAGAGCAGAGATTATACATAACAAATGTTTCCTGCAATATTAGTTGTAACATTCCTAAGTCTTTTATCAGTGCTCAATTGCATCTGTTTACCTTGTCTGACCATGGCTGTGGTCGATCGAGAAGGGCTCCTTCTTTCAGTTCAATTGAAATCTTTTTTGATTAGCTTTCCAAAAATAACCAACAAAAGCTATGAATGTCTTTGCATGCAAGGCTATCTCTGCATCCATCTGTGCATCTGGCCCACAAATGGTAGCTTCATTTCAATCTTTAACAGCCATCTAGCACAACTGCAAACTTCCTGCCTGTCCTATAACGAGCAAGATCACAAATAAATTATAGTAACTACGCACACAAAATGAATGTGTATGTGCATCTTATACTCAAGTCAAAATCATTTCTGATTTTGGGCTTTTTATTCATAGAGGAGAAGGAACTGGACTCGAGTCTTTCGCACCATGTTCTTAAGTTTGAACCAATCTACTGCTGAACAAGGGGGTCTTATCAGAGTCCTGACATTTGCTGTTGTCAGAGGCTTGAAGTCCTGCATCATCACTGACAGGCCACATCTTAGCAGACGAGCGCAAGCATCTCATCTAATCAAATTAACGAGGCAGGCATGGCCTCTCATTTCAGTCAGACTTGATTCCAGGTTAAATGGATGAATATAGTTTGACATGAAGTCAAATTAGCTTTCCCTCCAAGTAAGAATAGAAGAAAAATAGTGGGTGTTTGTAACTACGATTCAACCCTTAAAAGAGACAAAATAGAATAAGAAGCAAAATAAAAAATAAAGCAAAAGATGTGAGAGCATTAAAAGGCCAGTGGGACACCACAAGTCCCCGTGGCAGCTTCAGTGTGCCTTGTCAAAATCTTTGTAAGAAGGATATGACAGCTTTCCTTTTTTTGGTATTTGGTACAAAGTCAGATATTTCTCTGGTGACTTGGGAAAGTCACTGTGAGAAATTGTACATGTTTCACTAAACCATGAAGTCGTGTTCCACATCCTCTAAATAGCAGAAACAGCCCCAAATCTTTATTATTTCACTATCTCTTTCTATTTTACGTGTGACTGGTACCACTGCTGCCTCTCTTTTTCTTATATCTGAATTCAACTTTAATGTTTCCTCTCATCTATACATCACCTTCCTTCATCTGTCCTACTTTCAAAACAACTCCTCAAACCCCAGCATATCAATTCATGCTGCAGGAAATATCCAGTTCCTCACTGATGCAATATTTTTGCTGCTTTCAAGCATTTTTATAACTTTGATCAGGGGAGAAAAAAAAAAGTCAAACGGGTGGCGAGTTAAAGAAAACAAAAACAAGATGAAATGTGATATTCTAATATTGCTTCAGCCTGATGATGCAATAAAGGCAGCTGAAATGTAAGACGGCCTTCACGCTTGTCCGGTTTGGAGCTGCTGGTTGAGGGCTGTTTGGGACACTTCCTTGACTCTCTGAATCACAGTCATATTTTGGGATGTGGTGCAGATGTTGAAAATAGTCGCAGATGTGCTCACAAGGTTTTCTTCACATCCAGTAAAAAGTCAATGCTGCACTTACTGAGCTTTTATGTAACAGGTCTGTCTGTCTGTCTGCATGTCTATGCGCCCACTTCCATCCGTCCATCCACTCATCCATTCATTCAGTGACTTCATAAAGTGTGTTTCTCTTTAGCACATTTGTTCTCCAGATACCGATCACATGGATGGACTTGGCAGCAGGGAAAGAACGTCACCAATATGGATGTGGCTCTGTCGTCTCCCCTGAGGCCAGACAGTTTCTCTTGACTAATTTTGTGACTCAGAGACACTCCAAGCAGTCGACCAATGACATGTCCAGCAGCACACCACACTGAGCATTGTAAAACACCACAATAGATCCTAACCAGCTGCATTCACACACAAACACCTCCAGGATTTGTACATTTAACAATGCATTTTTAATTTGTTGAAAAGGACCAGTTACAGTTACTTCTTAAAGAACTGGAACACTGTATCAAATCCCCACTCTGTTTACTTGTTTTACATGATTAAATAATGATCAAATCAGCTTTGACCGGCTTGGCTAAATGAGCTTGCACCAAGCATTTTGTAAACTCATAAAACTTCTTTACAACTCAGCTATGACCATTAGATTAATTGACAGTTTATTTGAATGTGATTTCAGTCCAGTTCTCTGTAGAGGAGACTGAAGCAAAGTTTTAGGTTACTTTGATTGTTGTTTAAGTTTTCAAACAGATCTGCCACCTGTAAAAAAAAAAAAAAAAAAAAAAAGACCAGTCACAGAGTTAATCTCTGTGAGCTGGTAAACTACACTGGTTTGTATGAACATATTCATCTAAGCACGTTAAGTTAAAGATATATAAAAGAGATCCATTGTTAGAAATGAGAAAATGAACTTTTAAAAATTTCATTTTAAAAGAAACCAAAGAATGGTAGATCCAGGCAACTGAAGTCAAAGGATTCAAAGCACCAAGCCTACCTTTTGTCATCCTGTAGCTGACAGTGACAGCGCTACAACTACACCTAAAGAGGAAGTGGAGGCAATAAGAAGAACAGCAACCAGTGACCAAACACGGTGGTAAAATGTGTTTTTACATCTCCCAGGTTCAAGGTGCTTCTGCTTCAGTAAACAGGAAAAAAGACAGAAGCAGAGCTGATTTTTATTTTCCTACCATTTAACTTTTACACACCAAGCTTTAAGGGGAAGGGCCTGAATGAAGGATCAAATATCAGTTTGATTGGTGTTCGAGCTCTATTGGCAGGCACTGGTCTGTCTCCTTGCAGCATGCTGGGTTCAGCTGTGGGGCAGTGGCTGCGTGGACATGACTGGATTAATCCAAGCTGTGTTTTGGTGTTATTGCCGTAGAAACCAGAAAAAAAAAAAAGTGTCAACTTGCTGACTTCAGAAAAGGGTCTGCCTGTGTCTGATAGCAGCACTGAAGGAACTTTGGAAAGAAGTAGACCAAGAGGCAAAAGTGTGAAGGGAAAAGAATAAATTGATGTTAGAAGCAAGATAAGAGTTTAAACGTTACACGTAAATGCACACTGTTCCATATCTAAAATTATGTCAACATTCCACTAAGTATTAAAATGAAGGGAAAGGAAAAATGTAGCTTCAGTACATCTGTGAGTGCTGTCTTTACCTATAGTACACTGTGGCCTTACAGTTAGAGAATTCTGACAATACGTCTCCTAGTTTGTCATCTAGAGGAACTAAGTGAAAGTAAATTAAATTTGCTTCTGTAGTCTAGATGACATTTTGACATTTTCAGTCACGTGCTGAGGGCCCTGGACATCAAATGTGAGTAGTCTGGTAGTCGTGTGTGTTGACAAAATGTCACTGTGTGAAATTACATCGGGAGGTAATCGGGTGGTCTGATATATATCAACTCCTTCAATGCTTTTTTAAACTAACTGCCTGACGTGTGTAAGTCTCTGTTCCCACTGGGCTTTTGGTGAATTTCTGAGTCTTGATCAGAGGAGCTGGCCCTTCCTGATCAGCAGTTGTTTCACTTCTCTAAAATTCAGGTCTGTACATTCCTAATTGTAATGGACTGCGTTTACCTTTGTCGGAGTGCTTGACTTGTGTTCAGTCACCAGTGTCTACAAGCTCCTGTCTTACCGTTTTCTGTGAAAACCACAAGAGTGTGTTCTTAGAATGTCATTGGCACTTCAGCCTCTTGTGTGCCACAACACAACAAACTCCACTGAGGGACTGACAACCTGAGTGAAATACAACATGGTTTAACTTCATGATTATCAGAGCTGGTGCTCAGAGCCGAGTTCAGAAACGAACTCGCTGGAAGGATAGAAACCCGCTGCACCAAGTCCAAGAACTCATTCATTCGTACGCAATGTGGAGGCAAGATAGACTCAAATTACAGTATCAAAAATGTCTCATTTTGCTGCATTGCACAAATTATGTAAAAACAACTTTGGCAAGCTTAAATGTAAAAGTGCTTTAAAAAATAAAATCTCTGTCAGTCTTGTGGTCAGTTGAGGTCAGAAAGGAGGTCATGGCTGAATTCTTACACTAATGATAGGAAGTGTTTCACACTGTGGGAAAAATTCGATCCATGAGCAGCTTGAGGTTGTCCAGCGGGTTGGTCGTGGCTGACAGTTCAGCAGAATCCAGTGGTTTTAACACTAGAGTGGCTTATTGCATCATTTTTTGAGACGCTTTATTTGTTTGGTTGAAATGAGAACCTGTAGTCTTTTCTTGACAACTCCTAATGAACTAATGTAGTATAGCCTGTTCATTATTCATTTCTTTTGGGTTTGCTTTTTTTTGTTTTTCTTTCTTTGTTGACAGATGAAAAAGAGCATTTCCCTATAAAATATGCTTGAGGCATGCCGCAATGGCAAAATTTAATATTAGCCAAGTTCGAACTATTATTAATTATTAGATGGGAGACAGCATGAAAAAAGCAGAGCAATCAATGTCATATGAGGGAAATGATAAAAGGAAGTGGTGAAGGCATAGGCTTAAGACAATGCAAGTAACACAGAGTAGAAAGAGTCTGTGGGCCGAGTTACAGCAAATGTTAAAACACTAGCACTAGTCTTACTGGAGCAACAGACTGAGATGTTAGTTTTTACAAAGGTGCAAATACTGAAGCTGTAAAGAAGGAGTCACTTATAAAGTGTAGTTCCACTCCACTCTTTTTCAAGTTTCTCCTCTTTCATCGTTCCACTGCCAAGACAATTGAATCTTGCCTTTATTCATCTCACGCTTTATCTTTCCCAGCACTTTTTTTCCCCCTTTTCCCAGTCCGTCTTTAGATCTGTGCTGTCTCATTTATATTGAGTCTTACAGCTTGGCCCTTGGAGAAATCAGGCAGTTTTTATTGCTGAGACATGCTAATGGGCTCTAAAATCCAAGTAAATCTCTGTTTTTTTATAGGAAGGGGCCCTGGACTACTTGAGCAAGTTCTGCTTGATTAGCATGCAATGCAAGTTACTGTAGTCCCTGCAGATAGAGGCTAAAGCTGAAGGTTTAACACTCTGGTTTAGAGGCATGATAACATGAAGTTTGTGTGTGATTGTGTGTGTGTGTGTGTGTGTGTGTGTGTAAGAGAGTGGTATGCACTGCAGTCAGAGATGAGGGAAGTGAGAAAAGGAGCAGAATAAAAATGGAGTGTAATGCAGGAGTGTTTGTCCTCAGAAACAAAATCATTTGAGTAATTTGCAGATGGTGTAGAAATACCTCTGTCAAAGCTCAATGTCTAATATTAATGTGATGTATTGATATTTTCAGCATTAGCTGTCAACAATTTTTTATCATCATGTTTTCAGATGAGGAGGCCAACTGCTGGCTCAATTTGGACGACCCTTTCAAACACACTGGAATGTTAACAATGATAATAAAAGCATTAGATAAGACATAAGACAGCTGTGGGACAAGAGTCATTTACTTTTCTTCAATAATGTAAAATGGTGACACAAATGGAAGGTGAAAGTTGAAATTTACATCTCTAAAGCTGCTCTAATTAATAGCTTTATGTTAATGATCAACCAAATGACTATTTGCAAAGTAAAGGGTGTCACTTGTAGTCATGTGCCCAGCTTTACATAAAGGTATAGCCAGCAACTTTATTGTTTTGGTTGAGTTTCACAGTTCTCCATGGCAGGCAGTTGTCAGTGTTGTGTTGTCTATTTTGTGCTGCAAGTGGCCAAGAAACCAACTAATGTAGATTTACACCCAAAACAAGTCTATTTTCAAACAACACTAACTGTACAGAGCTGTACTACGTGCAGAAAACTATCGGCTTTGCCAGGAAATGATAGTAACATTTTGACTCAAGACTTGTCATTCCAAAATGCACAAACCTCCACGAACTCCCTCCCTCCCATTAGTTTTTCTCACAAGTACACACGGAGATGAAAAATCTGTCAGTCTTGAGGCAGAGGAGGCTCAGTGTGATTCCACCTCCTCTTAATGCAGCACCCTGCCTTCATCCCTCCTTCAATCTTCCTCTCTTTACTTCCTCGCTCCACAGGATCCAACCAACAGTCAAAAGCATCATACTCTAGATATTCTGAGGTGTGTGATGTGTATATGCATGTATATATCACTCTGTGTGGACATTAACATGCAGTAATACTGTACAGTACTGTGTAGTGATAAACAGATTCATGTCTAAGTAAAAGTGAAGCTTTAAAAAGGCTCCACAGTGTTGGCTTGATGAGAAAGAAAGAGACAAACTAGAAGCAGCTGCTGACAAATGAAAACTAACTAGCAGTGCCGCCTCAGAGTCACCCACATAAAAGCTCTTCTGCTTAGTTATTATCCCACAGATAAGTGGCTGCAAGGAGAGTAAGAACTAGAAAGTGTGCATATGTGTGCCATTACAAGTTTGTGAGCTCCTGATCCCTTGTTCTAAGACCGTATTCCTTTATAAGAATACCTGGTGAGAAAAAAACAAAAACAAGCACAACACAGGTCTGATCCAGAGCTTCTGTATCCAATAAACAAAGCAGCGTTTGATGTGTTGAAAATGAACAAGAGCAAGACCCAGAGGGCGAAAAGGGCCAAACTCACACTGAGCACCCCACTGCCACAGAGCAGGAAGACCGTCTTTCTTTTCATCATTTTTATAGCCCAGTCCAGCTTCCTGAATTACCCACACTCCACTCGCTCCCCGTTGGCAAGTACAGCCCATGACACACATACGAGTGAACCGGCAGACCCCATGCCAGCCCTGATGGCCTACATCTAAGCCTGCCTCTGCTGAGCGTATGGGAGGTGAAACCCACTGACTCTGTCTCATTGTGATGCTACATTGAAAAGTGCCTTTAAAATTTTAATTTCAACTGATACTGGGATACGCAAGTTAATAAAAGAACACACATGAACATGTTATTGTGAAAAAAAGGCAAAGCCAGTCAATTATTAAACCGTACAGTAGTTGCTTGTTTCTCAGCTGAATAATCCACTGATTCAAAAACGTCCATCAACACGTCTGTCAGTCTGCCTCCATTTCTCTTACATTTCATTTTGGCAGCGATCGCAGAATCAGATCATTGTTGGAGAAGACGGCTGACGCTGGAGGCAAGAAAAGGAGCCATCATCGTAGATCATCACAGATCTCTTTTCTGGGTGAAACCCAGCTGCAAAGAGCGTGAAGCCAGCACAGCGAATTCAACATAGACATGCCTTCCCGAGAAACTGGTGGAATCCATGATAACATGGAAAGCAAAACAAGCAAGGCCGTGATGTGAAAGGCACTGATTGACAAGGAAAGGGAGATAATAAATAATGGAAAGCATCTTGCAAAAAAATAAACAAACACATACTTCCATTCCCATTATGGGAATGGAATACTGTACATAATATACGACATAGGTAATGTTTCTTTTACTGGCTATTATTCTCAGAATATACACATATGTAATGCAATGTACTTTGAAGATATAGTATATATAGTGTACCAATCATCAAATCATGAGCTGGCAAATTGTTTCCTGTACTGCAACAATGATTCTCAAACATGTCCCGTCACAGCCCAGAGGTCATTCCAACAAAACAAAGCTCCAGGTGGTTTCACTAATTTGATCCTTACCTCTGGCAAAAGGTGTGAGAATCAGTAACATGAGATGCTTCAGTGTTTCTCTGGAATTAAACCTGCATGAGTCACGTTTGGAAAAACACAGAGAATATCCAGAATGCTAAACAATGCCTTTCCTTGTCATTGGCCTCCCTGAATTTTCCCAGGTTTCCCTTTACTGTACCCCCTCCACTGACTGCCTCTGGCTGCTAGTATCTAATTCAGTGTCCTGGTGCTGCTGCATACAGCTGCCAAAAGAGTACACTCCAGCCCTTATTTCAGCCCTGCACACAGGCTCAGTCTCAGCACTCTGTTACTACCAGATGCAGATTTCTTGCCCTGCATCTCATGATCTGCCTTCAGCTCTTCCTCTTCTCTAATGACATCCTCATTGCTCATGTTTTCCTCCTCTCTGTCCTGAAAGCATCTTTGAAAATGTCTTTGTATTAAACCATTCCAGGGGTGACAAAGTCTGATCAACTGATAGGAAACAAACCCCTCCTAGTTTCAGCCATGCCAGTCAGAGGTATTTGAGATACAATCAGCTGAACAGTATAGCTCCCCTTGTGGACAATCAGTCTAATCTCATAAATAAAGTAACATGGCAGTGAGGAACCTCACTCCTCCACATTTTATCAAAATCAACACCATGTGTACGGAGATACTGCACATGATTAGGGCTGTAATTAATAATTATTCTCATTACGGATCCATTTGTTGATTATTTATATCATATAATGGTGGTAGATTCCCATCATAATATATCATATATCATATATCAGAGCTCAAAATAACATCTTCAGATCACTTGTTTTGTCCAAACAACAAAACAATCCTAGAGATATTGAATTTACACGAGAAGAAAGCACATCTGTGAAAGCAGGACTCACAAAAACAATAATCAATAAATTATCAAAATGTTTGTCTGATCAATTAATTGTTGCAACTATGCATGTGATTGATAGATGAATGACCAAATGAATGCACTTCACAGAGTCCCGCCCACCGCTAATGAAACCCCCTCACAGGAAAAATTATACCCCAAACGCCTCCACCGATTGTTTACTCTGACGGAGTGTGGGAGTAAACAGACTGGACTGTCCAGTCAGCTGGAGAACGGGAATGTTGCAAGTCTTGCCGTCTTTCAAATTGTAGAGATTCCACTGCAGTTTGACAATGGCCATTGTTGTCAATCCAGTAGCCTCACCTACACCAGTGAAGCTGAGGGGGTTCACAGAGTACAAAGTTCAGACCTGATGGTTCACAGTGATGTTTCTCATATCAGCACTGAGCTCCAAAGATAAATAACCTCCCCTGTAACTAGTCTCTGTGCAAAAGGTTTTTTTGTTTTTAATGTTCAGACATCAAGGTGAGGTGCAACTCCTGGCTCATTCATTCTTCTAATTTCAACATTTGGACTCAAACTCAAACTGTCAATCATTAAGTATTACATGGCCTTGCTCATCCCTCGTGGACAAAATAGCCACAGGAATTTGAGGAATGCCCTGGGAACAATGTTGCTGCTCTTGGAAATCATCAGAGCCCAGAGTATAAACTACTTTACAGAGCCCACTTGGAAGAGAGGCGCTTTAGGGAGAAGCCACACATCTTAATAATCCTTGATGAAACAGGGTGCATTCAACTCATTCAAGTAGTTTCAGTCTGATGAATCTGAGGACTGAGCACAGGCAATTCACTAGTCTGACAAGACAGTTTATCTATTTTAAGTGAGCTACCTAACTCGCCCCAGAGGCATTTTAATAATCATTATTAGGGGTGAGGTGACCAAAACTCAAACCAGTATGTCAAACAATGTTCCCCTACAGCACAGACCAAGCACAACTAAAATAAACTTATCAGACGGTGTACATGGCTTTAATTACTGTGGTGCTGTCCCCAGAACATTAGATTTCGGCTGCTGGCAACATGCAGATGGCTCGCATGCAGCCAAAAACAGTAAATGTCATGTGAAGAGTCGCACGTCAAAAGAAGAAGTCGGACCACATATTATTCTGTTGTAAAGCAGTTGTAAAGCAGTTCATATAGATGCGTTGTCAGCAGTGACACTCGATAATTCAGCAGCTTGTTCCTCATGTTATTGACACAAAGTTAGAAAACAAACATTAAAAAAAAAAAACATCCTCCTCTTACCTTTGTGCTTCTCCATTCGCTCGCTCGGACACTCGCAGTTTCACCTTCTTATCCCTCGCTTTTCATAAAATCAAACAACCCCAAAAAGTTTTTTTTTTTTTTTGTATTTATATATATTTTTTGCTGACAAGTTTGTGGGTGATGGATGGGGCAGCAACTTCAGCGGAATGCAGCCCGGCGCTCCCGTTTTCAACAATACACTGACGGAGCCAGACAAGACTGGAGTTTTGACGGAACAACAGCGCTCTCCTCGTCCTCCTCATCTGCTTTTGCCGCACCTCCTCCTCCTCCCCAGTCTGCAGCATCCACGCTGCAGATCGGTTGCTCCTTCGAAGCGGGGGACCTCCAGGTGCTGTTCAGAGAGACTCCCGGGGGTGCCACGACAAACTGTGGAGGAGTGTGTGTGTGACTTTTCAGCACTCAAGAAGAAGAAGCTGTCACACCGAGAGGACGGTTGCACCGTGGCCTTGTCTACAGGCTACTGCTGTTATCTTCAAATCCACGCTTCCGCACTGAATTGTGTCTTCAACAACAAGACACAAGGGAAGTGAAGGCTCTCAGAGACATAAATGAACACACGTTTGTGGAATTAGTTTGAGGCTCGGAGCTGGTTTGTCTCCTGCTCTAAATCTGTAGAATTTGGTTTTAAAAATAAATACAAGATGTTTGAATGAGAAGATTAAAGAATTCATCCAGATGTGAGAGGGTTAGGGTTAGGGTTAGTAAAGTCTGTGTGATCAGAAACAAAAATGGTGTCTGAGGACACAACTATGACAAAGGAGGCTGTCGATATTATTATCCACAATCGAATAGTGGTTGTGTTTAAAATGAATACACTGAGCGGTTTCTGTAGGCTACTGTACTTTTGCTTTCTCTGCCAACAGAGCAGTGAAGTTGCGCACCCCCGTGGGAGAACGGTGATCGGGTGGAGGTATGAGAGGAATGCCAAACGAAGTTAACACAACGTATTCCAGAAGGTGATCAAAACGCATGGAGGGTTTTGAACCTGTCTATCACCTGGATGCGGCTTTTATCTCGTTACCTTGCGCACAGGCGCACGCAGTTACTATTTATCGCAGCAGCTCAGGCAGTGAGGACGATTACGTGGTTGAGTGCGAAGAAGCGAAGGAGCTTTTATTTTTATACTGACCCTCTCTCACACCAACACACACCCACGCAAACTTGTTTATGAGCAGTGACGCTGTATCTTTTTTCCGTGTGTGTGTGTGTGTGTGTGTGTGTGTGTGTTTTGTTTTTTTTTAGTGGGACTATATGTGTGAGAACATGGCATATAAAAGCCACAAATTGCACCATGTTCTCATGTGAAACTACAATGTTGTGGGTCAGCTTAAACTCACAGCAGTCTTTGTAGTAACTCAAGAAAAGTGTTTATAATGGAAAGTTTTATTAGTGTAAACCTTCCTATAACACAGTGTCTAAACTCGTCTCTCTCTGAACTGTATGTTCCAATAATAACATTATAAGTTGTCTATTTTAAAACCTGCCAAAACACTGTAGTGTAACATAAGTTACGTCAGTAATGACAAGACAAAATATACATGCAAAAGAGAAATACCAACAAGACCGGTGAATACTGTATTTCAGAACCAGAGACAAAAGAGACAAGAAAGATGGAAGAGTCAGTAAAATGCTGGCACATGAAGGTGGAACTTTGAGAGGCTGCTGACAAGAATCAGCTGCGTCTACACATCTCTCACTCAAGCCATTTAAAACAAATCACAGTAACCACAGCAAATACTCAATCCTCAATTGATAAATTTTGACTGGAGGACAAGCAGAAACCCTTCATCTGACGTGTCCCTGTGGCTTTTAATGAGACTCAACACTTCACAAATATTCAAGGGGCCTGACCAAAAGTACAGGAGGCTTCTTAAGATCCATTTGGAAATTTGATTGTTGGCCAGTGAGGCCAATAATGTGAGCTTGCTTTGTAAAAGGTCTCAGTGGTGCATTTTGAATTATCCACAAAGTGTCACAGTGAGGAAATGATGTCTCGTTATGTTTTGTCCTGTGCTTATGTTGTCTTGTGAATTCTGCTTTTATTTTGTAATCTGTTCTCCCTTTGTGTTTCAGGTAGCTTGCCCTTCCTCTTGTGTTCCTGCCAGTCTGATTGTCTTCCCCGCCCTGATTGTTTCCACCTGTTCCCCATTACCTAGTGTCTATATATTGTCTGTGTCTCCCTTTGTTCAGTGTCAATTTGTCCTGTCTCTTGATTGTAGAAATAGCATTATCCTCATTCTGTCAAGGTCTTGTCCACAGTTTGCTCATTGTCTTGTTTTGTTGGTGCTTTGTTTGGTTTATTTTATAATCTAGTATTTTTCCTCGCCAAGAGTGATTTTGTGTTTTTTCTTAGTCTTTTAGTTTCTAGTTGCCTTTTCCTTGCTAAGAGTGATTTTGTGTTTTTGTAGTCTTTTATTTTGTTGACTTTTTTTGCCTTGCCACGAGTGATTTATATTTTTGAAATAAAGACTGTTCCTTTGAACTCTGTAGTCGAGTCGTGTATTTGGGTTCAAACCTTGCATAGTCGTGGCACAAAGTCCTTGGAGCTGCACTGTGAGCTGACATAGACTGACATAGCATGAAGTTTCAGCTTACAGAATCTAAATCAATGCACTTGTTAGGATTAATTTACAGTCAAAATAGTGCAGGATAAGATGTTAAGAGCAATAATAGACCACCATTCAGCTGGGATTTTGTTGAATGTGCTCATAGTTTGAGTATGTGTGTTTGTGAGAGGGAGGGTGGTGGAATGGTAATTTACTGCTTTCACTGTGGGGGATTTTTGTGTGAAAATGTGCTCAAGTTCTATTTTATTACTTGCTCCATTTAGCAGTTGTGTCTATCAGCTGTTCATATTTCCTCGAACGATTTGAATTGTTAATGTGCACAAACATTTTAAAAGACAAAGCATTAAGTGTTTCCAGCTAAATGTAAAACCCCACAGGGTCTGTTTTCAGGGTAGTAAGCTGACTCAAGTTTTCATTCTGAAGAAACTTCTGCAGTACTTATTTAATACAGCTGGACAGCTGCGTGGTTCCTTTAAGTCGTCAGTGTTTGTGTTGTAAGGGCTTTGTTTGTCTGCCCTGGGGTTTCAGGAAAGAAGGGTAATTGTGGCATCATGAGGGCATTTTTATTTTCGTGACCAAATACATGAAATCTGTTATTGCATGTAGGCTTTGCAGATGCTTCTGGTGTCATATAGTAAACTGCTGATTTAACCTCATGTCAAAGAGTGAATATGAAAGTCAATGGAAAGGTGTATTTTTATTTTCTGAAAGTTTTCAATTGCATCTTACTGTCTTCATGAGTGGATGGCGTTGTCCTCACATGACCTAAGAACTTTCAACTGAGTTTTTCCAAGGCCAAGAATGCACTTCCTTGCTCAATATTTTATTTGTGTTGTTATTCATGAATTCAAAAGAAACTTTGCACTTGAACAAATCTTTTCTCCTTCTTTTAGAGCAAATACAATGTGATGTACTTGTTCAATTCTTGGCCTTGAACCAGTGTCTATTAGTGTGAATCTTTGCACAGGCTTCAAACAGGTCTGACAGATGACGTCATTTTTGTTCCCCACTCTTCATCATATTTCCTCGAGTGAATGGTGAAAATGTGAATGTGAGTCAGGCATGATGGCTCAGCATGAATTGGAAACAAGGGTGGTCTCTGCTCTGTCCACAGCAAAAGAACTGTCTTGTTAATCCAGTAGGGGAATTCCTATTGTGCAGCAGACCTTTGGAAGCTCCTGGCAGTATTGGAGGTTTCAGGTCTTGAACATTCAGATTTGGATTTGGATGATTTAGGGTCACCATGCTTGTCTGTGTGTGTTAGGTATTTGTATGTAGGTGTGGAACAAGGATACTAAAAGTTTCCAACGAGGTCAGACAGACACTTGAACTTTAACAGAGTGCATTTTTGTGTCAGAGGTGTGACTACAGACTGAACTTCTCCCCTCTTTTCTGCTGCTGATTGGAGCACAAAGAGCATTCCTCAGCTGTGAATCCGAGGACAAAGGTCACTGACTCAACTCCAAATTAGCACTGGACCCTCTTTGATTCAAGGGCCCCTCCCATGTTTGCACATATATATACTGGCACATAATGCACCACCAATCCCCTGAAAAGAGACCCCCCATTTATTTAGGTATTTCCATCTAATCTAGTCTAAACCATGTGCCTCCTCTTACTGTTGCGTCTGGGAATTTCCAAAGAAAGGCAAATCCACTGAGACTGCTGTACCTCCCTGTTGTTTTAAGAACATTTAGACCAAGAATACAGCATGCACTGCCTTTGGACACACTACACCTATAAAGATGGTGCCTATTTACCCTGCACCACTGAGGTGTGTGCACCTGACCAAACGCTAACAGGCTCTCCTGTGTCTTAAGCAGGGGAGTGTTAAGTCATAGCTCAATAATATTGTTTTTAGTTCATGTGTGATCAGGTTCACAGTAACCTCTGTGGAAAATAAACAGTGGTTCCTCAGATTTCAAAATGTGTGCAGATGACTCATGTGAAGGCTGAGAAAATGTTGAGGTGATACTTCTTGCGACAGCTTAAATCTTGCCTGCAAGGTGGGTTTTGTTTAGGGAACACTGAGAGGGATTTAGGTAGTCTAACCTCATCACAGCCATCAGAGGACATGCATTTAAATGATTTACAAAATGTACTGTATTTTAGTTTTATGCTCTCAGAATCACTGTCACCTTGTCATGACTTACTGGGACACTTAAGTAGAACAGACACATGGTTAATGATAATAGTAACACATGTGCTTTATCTACAATGACAAGTCTGCTGTGAAAAAAAGCCTATTATTAACTATGTGTACAACAAGCTGTGTGCAACTATGTTTAGTAATTTAATCTGACAATTGTTATCACTTTTCCTTTCAAACAAATATAAACTGCCACAATGTTAGACTCTCTGAGTTAGTAGATTCATACTGATACTGTCTATGAAATTTATTCAGTCAGAACAGAAACTTCTGGTTAATTACTCCTGCTCGTCTCTTCCTGCCTTAAACCATAAGGCTGTAAGTCTGTGCCCCCAGTGTCTTCAGTTTGTGCACCCAAGACTCAACGTTGCTGTGCAGCATTGCCACCTGCAGGTGTAGAAGTGAAAGTGTGGAGAGCTCCAGATACATGAATCAAAGTTAAATTTAGTGAGTAAAACATCACCTACTATATTAAAATTCAGAACAAGAATTCGAGATTTTTAATGCCCATCACTGTGTCATTTTTTAACCACTGTCATTCTGACCTTCTTCACTTTCACTTTCTAGCACAGTATAAAAGGCTACTGACAAAAATATATTCGCCATCCCAGTTTGCACCATGGCAACCTGCACATCACACTGTTTAAAACATGGAATTGTTTTAGAACAAACCCAGCTGAAGATACCGAGCTCTGCCTGCCATTGAATCCCTTTATGTTGCATTCTATGGCATAAGCATCATCACCATCTGTATGATAGATCCATCTCAGATCTCTCTTAGCCCTGCTGTATCATACAGCTGAATACTCCACCAAAGTACCAATCTGTCAGATTCCTCAGCTTGGCAGCTGCCACCACCCTAGTGCCTCATCTCAAACAAAGATAAGTGTTCTCTCAGAGAGACGCACCGCATCTGATGTCAGGGCACAGTCACAATTGAGCCTCCTCAAAAACAGGAATAATGAGAGACTTTATTAAAAAGCGCCTGTCACCCCTTGACCTTGCCAGTGAATTTTTTTTCCCCAGCCATTAGTGTCAGTTATTGAAATTTTGTGAAATGTGCCAGGACCTCAAGTACGACAAGAACATCCTTCACCCCGGAGCATATGTACTTCAAATTCAGATGCAAAAGTTCAGCCTCTCTGCGTTGGTTAAGTTCAGCAGCGCAATTGCAGCTCTGAAATCGCCTCCTCCAACCCGAGCTGCGCTGAATTAATCATAGTGCATCTCTGACTATTTTGTGGCAGTGTTGTTGACAGCTTTTTACCTCCCTCACTGTCGCAGCCCCAGTTAAGTGCTCAATTATGTGCCATCAAGGGCCAAAAGTACAAGATGTATGAATATAACATTAATGTAAATTTTCATGTCAGTCAACACATCAACTTACATGTGCATATTTTTGACCCTCGACTGCACTTAGAGAATATTCAGTGTTTTAAACAACAGAGACCACATGCAACAGAAATACTGCAGATTTACAATGTAGGGAGATCTAATATTTACATATGCATAAAGACTGTGTGCAAGGAATTGTTGAATATGTTGAGTATTTATTCATTTTTCATGTACTGGCAATATAATGTGTGTCTATGGCTTTCAGTCACACACACATATATAT
>JBBMJY010000014.1:9776273-9816799 GCA_037833715.1 Toxotes lorentzi | reverse complement strand
TATATATATATATATGAAGACTGACAATAAAATGCATTTTGGAAAAATATCAAGGGTCCTTCCACATATAGTATGGTGGGGTCCAAAGGTCTGTGACCACACTGTAAATCTCTAATATTTTCATGAAATCCTGGAAATAATCAGAAATCTCCGCATCAAATCTTGGCCAGACTAAAGGTTTCTAAAGGGGCAGTGCGTGTACCTCTAAAACACTTTGCAGAAACTGCATCAGTTGTGTCCAAAGCACGATCGGGCAGACCAAATATGACCACACCGTGAGAAGATCAATTCATCAAGTTCAGTTCTCTAAGAGACTGAAAAGCAACTAAAATTTGCTAAATAAAGTTCGCAGGGCTGTCAAAAACAATATAGATAGATAGATTGATAAATGTTATGAGTGTGCATTTGGTAATCCTTGACCTGAAGAACTTATCATACGGACACTGAGTTTTTAAATGCCGCATAGGATCGCTCTGTAGCTTTTCAACTCTGTACCTTTAAACTAGAACTGGTGTCCCAGTGTCCCAGTGCGCATGCGCGGGCTGTGTTTAGTTTTCTCCAACCTGAGGAGCTGTCTAGAGTCGCTGCGCTAGGAAATCCACCGCTGCCTGCTCTTGTCATGTTTTGAGGGCAGCAGCGGGGCTTATGTACGTATGTGTATTTTATTTACTGGGACACATGGAGACGCCGCCACGCAGCTCTGTCAACGAAGTCCACGTTTGAAAAAAAGACGCTTTAATTGACCGCGGGGAAGGACCAGCAGGATCAACAACAGTTCAAAGTGGTTGCTCAATGCCCCCCTAGTCGGCAGGAATAGCCTTACAGTTCCCACATCTCACCACATCCATGTTGACTGCGGCAGCCTTCGCACTGGGTCCAGGGCTACGAGCACCACAACCCCTTTGTTCTTCTGTGGACAAGATCCTGCTGAACTGTAGCGGCCGGTGGACGGACCATCGTATGTTACGCTGCACATCTCTGTTTCAGGCTGAGGGATTGTTTACGCGTTAAAATGGCTGCTGAAATGGCATTTGGAAGAGAATGGTCTTGAATCAATGCAGCAGCGTTACGTTGCCTAGCAGATGCCAAGCCGCAGACGAGCTAACGTTACACAGACAAAACTAATTATGTATTAGCGACGTCGCCTAGTCCAGAGAGTTAGCTCCTTCCATAGCTTTAATAGATGCTTCGCCGCTTTTTTGTTAGGCTCTTCCAGCAAGAGGCAGGGTGAAGGGAATTCCTCCCACTCCGAATCTATGCATGCGGTTCACCAAGCAGCTTTTAAAAACACTTCGCTAACACTGCGTTTTCTCAGCCATTTTCCTCCAAAGCTTTGTAAGCGGGCTTAGCTGAGCCTTAATTTTGAGTATGCATAACACTCAACGAATATGCAGGACTTCTTTGTGATATTTGAAACAGCCTGAGTAGCCGAGGCTTTCTCCCAAAGCAGACCTAAAGGCCCCGGTCTTCTACTCGGCTTGGTCGACCTGGGGGGAGAAAAATGGATCCTGGGGGGAAATGTAAGACTAAACTCTTTCTCTTTGGACCTAAAGTAGCCACCCACGGCGATCTGCGGGGTATCAACAGATACTTGGTGGTCTATGTTTTGTTTTACTTCGTACTGTTCACTCACGCCTCCCCGGCGAAACCGTGTGACAAGAACTGCCTCTCTGGAAAATGTATAAACGGATCCTGCATCTGTGACCGAGGATGGGTTGGAGACCAGTGTCAGCATTGCCAAGGGAGGTTCAAGTAAGTGGCCGTGCACTAAACTTTAATCTCCACCATTCAGTCTGTGGCCAGCAGCAGAATACCTGTAAGTGTCATTGCTTTCAGACCTCTCATCATATTCAGAATAGACATGATCTGAGCCACCGAAAGTAGGTTAGGATCAGTCTGATCCAGTACTCGGTGTTTTCCATCAAACAGCAGTTTCAGCAGAGATCACTGGCACCCGTCACATAGGTCTGTGTGCACCCATCTTTTTGGGGAGGTGGGTTGCAGCTATAATAAAGAAAATGCTTTGCATGACAGAAACGAAGCCCTTTTAACAACATGGGTATCCCCACAGTAAACAGACAGACTCTTGCTCTAAACTGAAGTATATTTTTGAATCAGGTTGCAGCCTCAGCAGACCTGTTGAGCTCAGTACTTAGAACACACAGGGCTTATTTCCATATATTTGTTATATGTGACCAAATTTTCATAGAAATTATTGCTTAACTGGGAACACAAATATGACATTTTTACTACTAGGATTATGTTCCTTGTAGATAAATCTGGTGAATTAATAGATAAATTATTTTGTCAATAAAATTTCAAAATAAAATCACAGGCTCTCAAATGTTAATGTAACCAAACGATTCAAAGTACTTGTTTTGTCTGACAAAAAGTCCAAAACTTTTTTTTTAAAAAGACATACGGTTTTTAGTATCATAGCAGGAAATTAAAAGCAGCAGATCCTCACAGTTAAGAAGCTGGTACAAGGCAGTGTGTGGCATTTTTGGTAGAAAATTGACAGAAACAATTAATCCATTTTCAGAGTAGTTGAAGATAAAATTATGTTCAGTTGATTAATTGATTATTCAACTCACTGTTTGGTGAAAGTCTGTCACTTTGCCTGTGTTCTCCCCCCAGTTCCTCATTTAGTTGTTTGTCATTTATTTTTGTTCACTGGAGATACATGCAAGTATTAACCACAGGCCTGATGCTTATTTTCTCTGAGTTCATGTTTCATTTTGTGTGAAACTCCCACATATGATGAGTAAGCGATTTACATGATATGTCAGTGAGATGAGTAAATGTAAAGGAACAAGAGAAATTACTTTTTCCTGACATGGTCCAGACAATCAAGACTCCGTCCGTTTGTTCATGGGCCTGGTGTTTACACTGATTCCAAATAAAATCTCTGAACAGATAAATTCCTTTTGCTTTTACGAGACAAAGGAGCCGACAATTGCACAATTGCAATCAACTGATTTTTTATTTGCCCTGGAGTTTATATGGTGATTGGTGACATTGGAAAAATGCACCTATTGATCAGCACAGGTGCATGGACATGGACAACCCACAAAAGATGTAATGAGCTAAAGGCTTAGTGCAAATCAATCGTACTATAGGAAAAGGCAAGGAAACAATGGCAAGCGACCAAAGAATACATGTCCAAACTTTATATAATAATAATGATGACAATAATTATAATCATCTTGATTGTGGCTCTCGACAGGAGCATCTAATGGCCTCCGAGTATACCTGAGGTGCACTTTGTGGTGCAGAAGTGTCTCGACCACAGTAATTACCATTGCTCCTGATGTGTCTGAGGTTTTGTATAGGTTGTCATCAGGCTTTAGAGACTTTAACTCATAATATCTCTGTAGCCAGTGGAATAGAGACATGCACCCAGGTTCATATACATGATCAGTTACACATTGCAACCCCAGCACTGTAAACAAGTTGTGGTTTCCCTCATAACAAGTGTGAATTCTTGTCTCGAAGGTTTTATTGCAGATGAATTTCGTGCCTGATTTTTAAATATAGAAAGACTGGAACACCACAGTGACATTGGCGGCAGGAACACACAGTCTTGATATGTCTCTCACAGGATAGTATTTCCCTGGGAAGCCCAAAGTGCAGCATGAAAAATTCATTCTTGGATTTCTGCACAGCCAAAACTCATTGCTGGTTGCATTCTGCTGGGTGTTTATATCATAAGTGTTCACCATGTTTCATCAGCAAAACACAAATCTAACTGCAGCAACTGTATTTAGACATTGCATAAACAATATCAATCTGCAGATACACCTCAGGCGTATCTATTATAATACAGATGAGATTTTATCAAGATACAGTCAGTTGCAAACCAGAAAGTGCATCACTGTGTTGAGATAATGTTTTTAGGTAACCTGTCTCCTCATCCTTTTCAGTTGATTCTGCGTGTGATCGCTCACTTCTGTTGGTGGGACACGTACAGCTCTAATTTCTTGTTATATGAAACAGTTAAATATCTTTGTTATCTATCTTGGTTACACACACTACTGGGGTCTCTTGAGTGGATAATGCTTTGGTGACCAGAAGATTGTTTCCAGTATCAGACTGGGGACATGGGTTAAAAAGAAGCAGGGGAACCTTTTCAAGATACAGCAGATTGAATCTTTTGGTTGGCAGGGACTGACCTTGGGCTGACTGCCAGCTTTTTTTTCTTCTTATCTTAAATTTTGGCAGTTGAATGTGGTGTGTGACACTGTAGTCGGACACCTGAGTCCAGACTCATAGGAGAGGTAGACCTTTGTTTAAACTTGTAAAGAGCTGGGTGTTTTACAAAAATGCACTTGTTAATCTCAGAAACGTTATGATACTTTATAACTGAATTTCTTTGCCTGCAAATTCTAAAAAAAAATTAGAAACCACAGGGCTTTTCAGAAGGTTTAATGTTTGTTGACATCAGGTTACACATTTATTTCACTCAGTAGCTGGTTCTGAACTACAAAACATGCTTTCAGCCTAGAAAACCTTATAGATTTTCCGCTGTTTTGATAGGGCTGTGAATACAAACCAGAAAAAAATAGACAATGTCTTGGTTGAATGGCAGTGACCTCTGCCCAATTTCTTATTCTGCACTATTTTTATATTATCAATTCATCTTTTCTGAAAAAATAAACAGGCACTGTTTCTCACAGCAAGCTTGTATGCTTCCAGTGTTGACATGGGATCCTCCCACAGTCCAATAACTTACATATTAGGTTGCTGACTGCCTATATGTGTTAGCCCTGTGATAGACTGGTGACCCTGAACTGCATTTAAATAAAAGATGGATTGTGTTATCTAGAAATTGTTTTCAAACCGCAATATGCAACCATCTGTGCCATGTACGGGATCTACTCCACCAGCGAGGAGTCACTGTCTCTCTGGCAGTAGAGAGCAATCCAACAAATGACATAATTGCTTGCGGTCAAGGATGTTTTCCAGTTCTATGGTTTTAACTTGGAATGCTTCTTTCCTAACTGTGAACATATGTCATCCACAAGTGGACCGTGTGTTGAAAGCAGTCTGACCATGCTCTAAGCAGTGACAAATAAGTTGGTACTTGCAGAAGATAAAATTGACAGTTTTTGCCTTTAATTATCAATCTTTCATACACATGTGCCAGTCCTCGATTGGCCAGATGAAGGACTCTTTGATTTGTTTGCTTTGTTTAATATGTATGTGTACGTGTAACTGCGCTAACTGTTCTGAGTTTCGTGATTCTGCAGGCTGATGGAGCCCTCAGGATACCTCACTGATGGTCCAATCAACTACAAGTACAAAACAAAGTGCACCTGGCTCATTGAGGGCTAGTAAGTACTTTTGTGTTAGTGTGTTCTGCTGAAGTTGAGTGCACACAACCAAATCTAATAACGCAATGCAAACAGATTGGTGTAGTTGAATCAAGCCGATTACCATCTCTATTTTGTTTGTTTTAACTTTTCATTTTTAACAACATTTCAGGTTAAATATACAAACACATTGGGCATAGAACATGAGGTCTTGCTTAGTATTAACAAACTTCAGTGAAAAGCATGTGGGTACAGTTCATTATGCAGGGATGTCAGCACTGATGTCTGATGTGGTAATGTAAGCGAGAGAGAAAGAAATAACCTTAGTCCGTATCTGGTTTCTGTGAGTAACAGTCCTACTTCCTCTAGTATTTCTCCCACGTCTGTAAACGAAGGGTATAAGTCGTCTTTTCTGTGGGGTGTACATAAGTGACACAATAGGGGGATTTCTTTTCTTTCTTTTTCTTTTTCTTTTTTTTTTTTTTACACACAGCCAAGAAAATCTTCAGTAGGAAGGCACCACTTTTACATAAACCTTCAGGAGCAATTCCAAAATACATAGAGAAAAATGACTCATCAATGTTGAGGCCCAGGATCCAAGACATTTAATGTGCCATATTTTCCAAAAAGGTAGAATATGTGGACAAAACCAAAATATATGGGAATGGTCATCTTACATTGATCCACACTCCTTTTTCCCCAACGCAGTCTTAATCACACTGAAAACAAAATCAGTCCATCACTACTGCTGTCCATTGAAACTATAATTAAAATTTGGCTTGCTTGCCAGCGTCCTGTGGTGATCTAAAGAATGTGAATAGACGTATATGTTGTTCAAATGTTTATCCATGAAACCTAAACTTTTTTTTTTTCCTCCTGTAGTCCAAATGCGGTTCTTCGATTAAGATTCAACCACTTTGCCACAGAATGTAGTTGGGACCATATGTACGTCTATGATGGAGACTCGATATATGCTCCTCTGGTTGCGGTTTTCAGGTGAGAAACTCCAAAGTGAGGGAGGGAATTTCATGGCGAGTTTTCTGAAAAGAAAAAAAATGTATAATGGAATAGTTTAAATCAGCGGCTTTGTGAGAGCAGTGATGAGTATGCTTTTGTCCACAGTGGTCTCATTGTGCCAGAGACACGGGGAAATGAGACAGTTCCTGAGGTTGAGACGACTTCGGGCTACGCACTACTACACTTTTTCAGTGATGCTGCCTATAACCTGACAGGATTTGAAATATTTTACTCGTAAGTATCCAGACTCCGCGTCTGAACTTCAAACCGAGGCAAAATGGAACATAGGACCTTATTGTTTGACGTTGTGTTTTAGGCGTTTTTCAGATTTTCTTTGATGTGTCTCATTTATTCTAAAAATGACAGTGGACTGTTTTCCAGGTCCATCCTAGCTGTTGATGGATGGTAACATGTTTCCACGTCCCACATTTCAACAACAAAAAGACTAGTTACAAGAGCAACAGTCTGTGACCTGCTCAATAGTTCTTCATTTATTATCAGTCCTTTTATCTTCGCCAAGAGCTAGATGATACTCATTGATCTTCCTCAGTCTCCAAGTAAAGGTCTTTGTGTGGCCTGAATAGTGAATACAGTGTTGGGTGAGTGAAAACGTCTTTCTGTCCAGGATCAACTCTTGTCCCAATAACTGTTCTGGCCATGGGAAGTGCACCCCTGGAAACTCAGTCGCCAGCAGAGTGTACTGTGAATGTGACAAGTACTGGAAAGGCGAGGCCTGCGATATGCCCTACTGCAGGAACAACTGCGGCAGCCCCGACCACGGCTACTGCGACCTCACCGGGGAGAAGCTGTGCGTCTGCAATGACAGCTGGCAAGGTGAGAGTTAGCTTTGTCCGAACCCCGCAGCTGCTCAGAAACTTTTAGAGTGGCTCAAGTAGAAGTACAGGTAGGATTTGAACATATTTCTCAAGCATCACATAACTTCATATGTACAGAGGTTACTTCATTGTGAGCATTGCCGAAAGCATTTTTACAAGTTAGTGCTAGAACAACTCAGCAGATAATAATAAGTGTAACCAAACCCAGGTGTAGCCATAAGCAATATTAAACACCTAGAATTCTTTTTAATGTAAATCCAGCTTTAAATCAGATTATTAAACTTGAAATAAGCAATCAAATTAATATACCTTCTTAAATCTATTGTGGTTTCAGCTTTCAGCTATTTAAAATTATAACTGTTTTAAGTAGCACAATATTTAATAAGGACTGAAACTCCAAGATTGACAATCAGAGAATAAAAACAAACTCAACTCAGCTGCCTGATGGATTACATCCTCTCTCTTTAGCTAAATGACTACCAGAATGTTTTGCTCATTGCTTTGTATTTTACTAAAAAAAAAAAAAGAGAGAGAGAGAGCTGTGTTGTGTTGTGTCATAATGCTGTTCGGTAACACGGTGATAAGCCCTGTGACGGTGCGTTATGATGTGTCTCCAGCTGAAGGGAACCAAATGCTTTTGCGTGATGAAACTTGACAGAATCATTAGCAGAGACATGCGCTTTTTCAGCACGGCCTTCATTCACACAGTTTAACATATTCACACCTCCCTGTCTGTCATGCTCGTTTAAGGAGTGGCCCCATGCTCTTGTTTGAGAATAGCGTTGTGACAGTGACTGTGCGAAAATATCTGTCAGATGCAGTCGAAAAATTCCTTCCTTTAAGAGATTTAACATCCAATAAATATAGATCTTTATCCTGAAATAGTGCAGCAATGAAGAGAAATCAGATTATCAAATTATTTCGGAGATGTTGAGATGAAATCTTGAGGTAACGTTTATTTTTAACACGTGCCCTCAGATGAGATTTCGTTCTCTTTCTGTTCTTGTAGGTCCAGACTGCTCTCTAACTGTACCTTCAACCGAGTCCTTCTGGGTCCTACCCAGCGTCAAGCCCTTTGGCACATCACTCGCCAGAGCGTCCCATAAGGCAGTGGTGCAGGAAAAGGTCATGTGGGTGGTGGGCGGCTATACCTTCAACTACAGCTCCTTCCAGATGATTCTCAAGTAAGTCCCAGTGCAGCATGTCCCAAGGTCTTCAACAAGGTCTTCACCGTTTATTACACTGTTTGAAATCAGTGTATCCTTCAATAAGAGTTACGGTATTTTGTTTGCTCAGTCCACTGTATGCCCTTCAGACAAACACATCAACTTTATTCACATGGACTGCATTGGGTTTTTTTTTTTTTATATCCATAAAAGCACCAGTCTTGGATTAAGTCCTGACCCTGTCCTTATTTTCAGTTCTCATATACATTTATGTCTAAACAATGACTATCAAGAGGAAGTTCTGAAAAGCTGGTGGCTTCTCAGAATATCTGTTACGCAAGTCCCATGGAAAAAAAAAAAACAACCCAAGTTTATGGTGAACTGTTTCTCTTTGTATGATACATGTAGTAAAAGTACATTTACTTAGCTAAACTGAGAGTTTAGTATTCAGTAAATTTGGATAGTTCTGCAGGTAAAATGCAGAACAGACTCCTGTCTTCATTCGTGGCCTGGCTCAGAGCTAATTGACATTTCTCTTCTTCATTGTTTGGGCGAGCTTTTTCCATCTGCTCAGTGTTTGCTCATCACCAGCTTTTATTACTTCTGAGGAAAATTGACCCCCAGGCTCCAAAAGCATTTTGAGTAAATCACCAACGTGTAATGACATGTCGGGGTGCCCTGTTTTATTGTGATTGCCTAGAAACATTTCATTTATCTGTGTCAATCAGTGTGCAAAACCTCTAGCCTCAATAAAGACACTTTTTTTGTTACTGGAAGACAAAATTAGTACCTTTGGCATGAAGGAAGCTTCTGCTTTTGTGTGCATTGATTCAGAAGTTAAAAATAAATGTATGTGAAGTAACACAAGCTAAATGAGGTTTGTGTTCTGTTCGCGCTTTTGTGTGCATGAAAGTGTGTAGTGATCTGATTCTTTGCTCTGCAGCTACAACCTGGAGAGTGGCATCTGGAACACAGTTCCCATCAATAGCGGCCCCGTGCCAAGATACGGCCACTCACTCGCTGCCTACCAGGTAAACACACACATACATAGATATGCCTCAAACCTCTTGGTACAGAAGGAATTTGGAAAACCGCAACTGCTAGTAAGAGGGAAGGACAGTTAGATGGGGTGAAAAAGCGATAGAAGTTTGCTCACACAAAAGGAAACCACAACTGTTGCTTGCACATGAAAATTGCGTATTTTAATACACCTTCAAATATCATCTTGTTGTAAATGTTGTAATATATTTCAGTCAAAGAGCTGAGGGACATTTTTTCTAGATTTTATATATATATAAGTATACAGTTTTAATATTGGAAGATGTATTTCTCTTTTTAAGATGAGTGAAATTCAACTAAACACATTTTACATTATTATGTTTTCCTACACCGTGCCGCTTCTTTCACTTTTGGTTGCGGTTACATTACGAAATGCACTGAAACCAATCTCTCCTCTTCTGTTCAGGATGATATTTACATGTTTGGTGGGAAACTGGAGGCCGGCTGGGGGAATGTGACAGACGAGCTGTGGGTGTTCAATATACCCAGTCGGACGTGGCAGCGGAGAAACCCCGTGGTTGGCCCGCCGGCCCAGGCTCAGATTTACGCTGTGGAGGGACACTCAGCCCACTGCGTCCTGCTGGAGGGTGGCGAGGCCATCATGCTGGCCATCTTTGGCTACTCCCCCATATACAGCTACATCAGCAATGTTCAGGAGTACAACCTGAGTGAGTCACAGCTTTTGTAGCAGGCACCTTGACAGCGTAGATTTTGTTTCTTACTCTGTCAGCTCTCAGTGTCTTTCTCTCTCTGTACCTCATTTAACTTAAACGCAGCTTGTTGACTTTTATCATTAATATAAATATAAGTGATTTAAATTAAAAAAAAATATATAAAAAAAAAATAAATATATATATATATAATTAATTTCAGATCTGAAGAGAATCTGGCTTGACTTTCAAATGATTCTACAAAGAAGGTCGTGCTACTGTTTCATTCTGTTTCTGTTCTGACCTAACACTGAGCTCAAGCACTGTATGCTGCCAAACACAGTACAGTTGTGGTTCCAAAATGGCAATGAGCAATGACGAACCATAATTTCCAGAGTGCTTTGGAATGCATTTTATATTGAAAACCTTCCAGAACAACAACCGAAAACAAATTTCACTATTTTTGCATACTAGGAGCTAAGAAGCACTGTGACCTATTTTTCTGGTGTCAGTGAGATGTAACAATTTGAAAAACTGAATATCAAAACCCAAAAATCTAATACAGACACAACTAAACAATGCTAACCATCCCTGCCAATCTGTTATTATCAAGATTTTAAGTATGTGAGAGCTTAGATGTTTCCAAATGATCTTTTGATTCCTACCATTTGTTGGGATTTTTTTTTAATTTTATTTGAAGGACACTACTTTCTTCTGTATTAAAAATTCCCTTTGTTTGCTTTCTTGTCAGGATCAAACACGTGGTTGGTGCCTGAGACCAAAGGTGCCATTCCCCAGGGAGGTTACGGCCACAGCAGCACATACGACAGCTCCAGCGGCAGTGTGTACGTTCACGGAGGCTATAAGGCACTGCCTGCCAACAAATACGGCCTCGTTGATGACCTCTACCGCTATGACGTTAACACCCGGACATGGTAAATCAGCACACACACACACACACATTCATTCACATTCTGCTTTCTTTGTTCATTGTGTATTCGAGTCTGTGTTTATGACACTGCATAGCATGCTTTTCTTGTTAGCTTGTCCTTGACACACTTATCACGCATATGTTCCAGGTTCATCCTGAGAGAGAGCGGCTTTCCACGTTACTTGCACTCAGCGGTGCTCCTCAGCGGCACCCTGCTCATCTTTGGTGGCAACACACACAACGACACATCACTTAGCAACGGGGCCAAGTGCTTCTCTGCTGACTTCCTTACCTATGACATTGGTAGGACTCATTATTCTTCCCATCATGCCCCAGTTTGAATCGTGACCTCTCTACAGGTTTTATTATCCAACTTGATTTTTTTTTTAGACCTTCTCTTAATCACTCCCATTTTGAAGTTTGTGAAAACTGCTGTCTTATCCATGAAACTACTTCAGTCGGTTCAGTCAGATTTAAGTGTAGCTGAAGTGCTTATTATGTATATATTGATTTTTTTAAACTGTTTTAAATAGCACCTAATGAGATTTTAATGTTTGTAATTAAGTAAAAAGATTTTGAGAGATTTTTCTTCCCACTTTCATCATCACCTGTATCTTCATAATTATCGACTTTATTCTCAACAGAACCACCAAGAAATAAGATATAATTAAAATAAAATACAGCAATGTATACAGCATGTATGTGACATCAGCTAAGAAGAATGTAATAAATGTCTGTGTAAGTGCACATACAAACCAAATACTCTGTCACATATGCTCTCCTGTTTTCCTCAGCCTGTGATGAGTGGATGCTGCTGCCTAAACCAGACCTGCACAGGGATGTCAACCGCTTTGGTCACTCTGCTGTGGTCAGTAATGGGTGAGTCTCTCTAATGGAATCTCCTCTAGGACTAAAACACAGTGGACAGGTGCTTCATACAGTGAAGTCACCTTTAAAGCTTCAGTCTTCAAACTGTGACTGTCTTGAACTGACAAAGCACACACACACACACACACAGTTTGATACTAAGTCATTTTTCAATAATATCTGAGTAGAAATTATAGATAAAACTGGTGATAAAATGATAATGGCATTGATGGAATCTAATGCATTTAGAGTTTGAATATATTTTGTAGCTCCTATCAGACAGTCCTCACATCACCTTACCTGCCTTGTAGTTATTATTTCTGTTACAAGTATTTGCTTAGTGCTTGTTCCCCGCTGATGACATTTTTTTAAGCTAAAAGCTCCAGAGGAGACAATACCAGATCTCTCAGCTTGATTTTTTTTTTTTTTTTTATGTTGCACTGTATTATTGACCATCTGTTCTCATGTGTGTTCTTCACTAGGTCCATGTACGTGTTTGGGGGCTTCTCCGGTGTGCTGCTCAACGATGTGCTTGTTTACCGACCCCCCAGCTGCCAGGCCTTCTTGGCAGAGGAAGGGTGTGTGAAGGCTGGGCCAGGGGTCCGCTGTATCTGGAGCAAAGGCCGCTGCCTCCCTTGGGAACCCAGCATGGCTAATGGCAGCCTCACTCCTGCCCCATTCTGCCCCCCTAAAGCTGGTGAGAAAGATTTACACACCTACCAGAGCTTTAACTTCTGGTTAATTCCTCCTTTCCAGATCTGCCAGAGAATGACTGGTGGTCCACTTTAAATGCACAATTGTCTGCCGTCGGTTCTTCCTCACCCCTTCCTCCCTCAGGAAGAGAGACAACACAGAAATGTAGTCTCATTGAATTTACATACCTGCCATTGTTGTTTTAGCTGTGAGTAGTGTGCTGATTATGAAGATATTTTCTTTGTTATGCAAACAGGATGTCCCTTCTTTTAGATTTAAGCTAGCTTACAAAGAAACAGTTTTCTTTCACAGATTTCTTTTCCTAAAACAACAAACTTAAAAAGAAATACAAAAACCTATTTGGACCGAATACGGACACAAACACCAATTTCTGCACTCTGTCTGTCCATCTCGCTGTCTCTCTTTTAGTCACAGTGGACGAGCGATGCTACCGGTTCTCAGACTGTGCCAGCTGCACAGCCAACACCAACGGGTGCCAGTGGTGTGATGACAAGAAGTGCATCTCTGCCTCCAGCAACTGTACATCTGTGAGTGGTCCAACAGGGGGCATTAGAGCACTTCTGGTCCTGTATTTAGCTCAGTCAGACAGAAACACATGCACAAACAAACAGTTACACTTTTTCTCAAATTTCGTGCTGGGGATATGGGCACGACTGTGTGTTACTATTATTTTTAATTACATAGTGATCATACTGTTCTCACAGCATCTTGCTCATTGTAAAGAAACCCATTACATCACAGGACAGAGAGGACCATGTTTTTCAATATGTACATTGACTGAACAAATGAGAACAGTTCCTGACCCATCTTAAGTGTAAAGCCTCTGTTAACCGTCCTCTTGTCTTTTCTGTTCTCTCCTCTTTCGTTGTAGAATGTGAAGAACTTCACAGAGTGTCCGGTGCGGAACGAGCAGGTGTGCAGCAAGCTTGCCAACTGCAAGAGCTGCTCGCTGAATCTCAACTGTCAGTGGGACCAGAACCAGCCAGAGTGCCACGCTTTGCCCGGTAAGAACCGCGAGCCTATTTCCATACATGGGGACACACACGGGGGTCTTATCAGAGGCTTTGGATTCAGTTCTTGCACTTGCATGAGAAGAGGGTCAGGTTCTCAGTATGCATGTTAGAAGCTGATGAGAGTGAGCACTTCATAACACACATTAGTCACTTGTGCTGTTGAGATGATGTTGACTAACGAATGACCCTTTGATATTTAAGCAAATACTCGTTGATTTTTACTGTCAGGATTTGGCTTATTTAACTTGCAAAATGATATGTGATTAAAAACTCAAAGTCATATCATCAAATGTTATTCATATCAAGTCATATCAGTGGATGTTCATGGAAATTTTACGAAGAAGAGTTGTTTTTCTTTTGCCACTGTACATCTTATTTACACATAGCATCTTTTCATTTGCAGAGATGTAATTTCAGGATGTCATCCTGATGTTGTTTATCGGGTCTGGCAGTGTATTTAGTTTACCTTTCATCTTCTACTCCCCCCTCCCCCTCCCTCCAAGTGTTGACTCTGGCTGAATCTGAAGAAATGGTGCTGTCATCCGTAATTTGCTGTTCATGAGGCCTTGTCGCGGCAGTGGGAGCTGCAAATCATATCTTAGTGTGTGTGTGTGTGCGCGCGCGCGTGTGTGTTTCTGATGCCTGAAAGGGAGTCGCTGCACGATTCGCACACACACAATGCATGCATCTAAATGAGCATCCACCATATTTTTATGAGAAGTAGTAAGTAACAGGCAATTTGGCCTCGAAAAGTCATTCCATCTCTCTAAGGCAAATAAGGGGTAGATTATGCTCCTGTTGAATCTGTGACACACACAGTAACCCACTAAATCTTCTCCCATGTGGTTTGGGAGAAAACAGACTTCCTACAGTCTGCTGTCATGGCTGTGTTCTTGGGCCTGTATTCTTGTACTTGTCTTAGAGGATGGCGCCCCCTGTTGAGCTCTATTTAACTAATGTTTTGACTTATTGATTCTGTTCCTTTAAGTCCTGTCAAAGTAGTTTGACTTGTAAAGGTTGGAGCAGAGTCACATTTAACATATCTTGGTCCAGTGTTGTCACCTTGCCTTCATACTGTATCCTCCTTCCAGCCCAGCAGTGCAGTGAGGGTTGGAGCCAGGTGGGGGACGCCTGCCTGAGGATCAACTCCAGCCGAGAGAGTTATGACAACGCCCAACACTACTGCAAGAACCTCAATGGAAACATCGCCTCACTCATCACCTCCAAACAAGTGGACTTTGTGCTCGAGGAGCTCAAGAAGCTCCAGCAACAAGACAAGGTAAACGTAAATAAATAAATAAAACAAACCTGCTGGAGTCAGATGAATCCTCAGGAGCTCTGTGATGTGGCTTACAACTTGGTGTTTAGCCAACAGGAGAGAACAGGGAGTGGTAGTCTGCTCGTTAAGTCTGTCAGTAACTCTGAATTCTCAGGTGATTTTCTTCCTTTTCCTTGTGAACTGCTCTGTTTTGTCCCTCCTTTTACCTCATGTAATTTTTGCCTTTCAACAGTGTTCCATCAAACTGTTATAAACTGGCAGTGCCACAAACTGTATGGTTTGTTTTTGACTGTGACTCAACTACGAGCAAACGGCAGCGCCAGACTTTATGTGGTCTTATCGCTGAGATACTGCGCCTGATGAATCAGACTGTGATAATTGCACCTCACTTCCTTTAGTTTTTTGTTTTGCTTTAAGTTGTTTTATCCTTAGTAACATTTTGTTAGTCACTGTTTTTTCTATCTGCTTTATCTAACAAACCAGGGCCAAATAACCCACTGCTTGTAGGAACATAAGCACGTATAGTATCTGAACACTCACTGCTTTGTCTGGTTTGCTGGTAGTTTTAACATTGACCAAAGTATATCTTCTCCCAAATTCCTTTCCATCTTTTAAGTTTTCTAATTCGTACTTAAATATATCAACACATTCATGGACATCTGTCATGTTAGTTTGTGGCAGCTTAAAGTTCAAGTGTTCAGAGTTTCTAGGCTCCAAATATTTTAGACCCAGACTGTGAAAGGCTTTACCTGGAGATGTACCATCTGTCCGGAACAGTTTATAAAATATAACCCATGAATTATGATTTGTTCATAGAAAAAAATACAAACGTCCTAACAGCATCATAATTTATGCCTCTTCATCTTTAATGGAAATGATGAAATGCACCTCTGGGCAAACACTCACCCTCTCATCTCACCACAGCCACGCAGCCTCCGCATGGTGAAAGAAAATTGTTGAGTCTACTGATGATTTTTAGTTTGGACATGCCTGCTGTATTCATAAGGATTTCATTTGTTGTCAGTCTGCTGGGTTGAAACCTGCTTGTTTGTTCCAAACAGAACCTTGACATGCCATTTCCCATCATTTTCCCATTACGTTGAAAGTTGAATCCTGAAGGCAAATGAGTAATCATATCTGTGAAATTATTTTCAGTAGACTTTTAATGGCATCCTCGGTTCCCAGGTGTAAATGCAGTAACTATTAATTTCTTAAAGAGCATGATGGAGCAGAAAGGGAGGCACAGTTAAAATTTTTTATCTTACATTTGAATACCCAGTGGCTTTTCGGGCCTTTGTTAAGCTTTGTTAAGCCTTTTGCCTTGCCTCCACAGCGGCTGTCTCCCTGGGTGGGCCTGAGGAAGATCAACGTGTCGTACTGGGGTTGGGAGGACATGTCCCCCTTCACCAACAGCAGCCTGCGCTGGCTGCCTGGCGAACCCAGTGACTCTGGTTTCTGTGCCTACCTGGAGGAGCCCCAGGTGTCAGGCCTGAGAGCCAATCCATGCACTGCCACTGCCCATGGCCTCATTTGTGAAAAAGCTGCTGGTGAGAGACATATACTACACGAATATACTATCGGTTACAGGAATTTCAATCTGATTTATCGGAAAAAACCACTCATCTTTCTTTTTATTTCCTCCTATTCTCTTATTTCCTGTACAGGAAACCCCAATCAGAGTACCCGTCCGTCCTGTAAGAAGCCTTGCTCGATGCACACCAACTGTGCTAACTGTACCAGCCAGGCCATGGAGTGTATGTGGTGCAGCAGTGCGCAGCGCTGTGTTGACTCCACTGCTTATGTCATCTCTTTCCCCTATGGTCAGTGTCTGGAGTGGCAGACTGGAGACTGTGTGGGTAAGTGCCTTTTACTAAAGTTAATCTAGATGAGGCCACTATGAAGTCTTTAGTCTGGCATTAAGGTGGCCGGCACTAAGCTTTCCCAGATTGGCTTCTGTAAGCAGTCAATATTCATCACTGAGAGAAAGACGGTTAGGGGAGGAAAACAGCTTAGAGTGGAAGGTATTTGTGTCAGAGGGAAAATGGTGTTAGTTCCCTGTGATTGGCTTTGGGGGCTGTTTTGGTTTTGTAATGGTCAATTACTCTCGCATATAGTTGCCCCAACTGTGAGATTTCCCTGCTGACCAAGCTGCAGATGGACTCTTTACCATTAGCTGGTGTTAAGCATTTTAAAAACAGTCATGCATCAAGGAACAGGTTCAGAGATCAGAGTGAGAGCAGAGTGGGAATATCTGCACACACAGTGGTGTAAATATGAATGTTTGAATAGAATGTCCTGTATGTTTTCAGTCCACCTGAACCTTTAAGGTGTTGCAGCACTGCAGCTCACTGACGGGCATTTTGTGCTGCAAAATTGATTATCCATAGTGCAGTTATATTGTGAATACCAATGTCTAAAATGGATTTCTTAGATCCCACTTACGCTCTCATTATGAACACTTATTTGACATGTTACAAATGGAAGAAACCAAGGTCTTCCTTAAATGAATCAATCAAATCAAATCAATCAAAAATAAACATTGCTTTAACTCAATAAATCTAATAATCAACTTATATATAAAATAATAGTACCTTTAGAATAAATGTGGCTTCTATTACATTAACAGATTCTCAATAACATAACAAGGTGCATAATATTAATAAATGTAAAACAATAAATGAAATACTCAGTAAGTATTCCACTTAGTTATTGCTTTTGCTGCTACTAAGACAAGTGACCAAGAAATGGGATGGAAAAAGAGTGGAGGCGGCTCACGCTCAAACATACTGTAGGCTCAGAATGTGAACATGGGCACGAACAGAGGTGAACAATGTTTTCGCCGCACATTGGTCAGAGAGCTCCTTTATCTGAAGGTCAGTGTAGTTGTTCAGTTCGATCCCGCTGTTGCAGCGTGATGTATGAATTAAACCTGCAGTCGTGTCAGATTGTAAAAACATCTCTGATCAGTTTAGTCAGTAACAAATTTAAGGAGCCCAAGGGTACAGTCTCCAGTTCTTTTGTGTCTGCTGGTGCTAGGTAACACAGAGGCGTTTCGGTACTCTGTGGACATTTGTCTTGAGAAATTTGTCCCTTTTGGCATGAAGGACAAGAGAAGGTTGTCCTATAAATTCTCTCTGTGTTTTATTCTCTCTCTCTGTTTGTTCTGTCTGACTTTGCTGCTTCACATTCACTCTCCAAGTTTCAATCACCACTTCTGTCGTGAATTATCTCACTTCCTCCTCCTTTTCAGTGCATAGTGATGTGTGCTGTAAGCTGAGCACACTGCATAAATGCACTTAAAACCACAGACCTAGGATAAAATACTCAGTAGTATCACTGGCTGCAGGGACACCTTGAAAGGGCAGACTGTGTTGTATTTGTTGCTCTCAGTAGAGGATGGTCTAATTTTACAGTTCTGAGGTTGCAGAAGAGGTTGTTATTTGTGAGAAGCTAATAATAAGTAGTAGATTGTTGATGCTTTTGAGGCTTTGATTTAATGATTTCTGTCTGTGTTGTAGTAAATAATCCAAATATATCTTCAGCTACTGTGTAGCCATCTTTTACCAGATCAAACATCCAAACCAGACACACCTTTATCTGGGCCATGAAAACACTGTCCATTCGTTTCATCAGGATGGGTTTAAAAAAAAAAAATTCCCCCGAAGTTCAGACAGAATTTTAAACATGCACAGTCAAGTTGACTTTCCCTTTTCTTCAGAACATTTTCCTTGGTCCTTGTTTTAATCTTTTATATTGGAACTGGCTCATATGCTCCCTACACCAACTCCACTGCTTCAGGTTCTACGGATATGGTGTTGAGCTTCTGAGTAGAGCCGATGGCAACTTCTCTGCTAATTGATTTAATTATGTTGCTCATTTTTCAAGCTAAAATGTCAAACATTTGGAAGTTTGTCAAAGGTGAGGATTTATTGTCTTTTGTGTGTCATACAGATTATGACAGTAAAATTCATCTTTGGCTTTTGGACTGTTGGTGGAGCAAAATCAGTAATTTGAATATGTCTCCTTGGGCTCTGGAAAATGACATTGGCCTTTTTTCACAATTTTCTGACATCTTTTTTGAAAAGATGATAAATTGATACATGGAGAAAAGTAATTGGTAGATTAACAGATTTTTAAAATTAGTCATTAGTTGCAGCCCTAGCCTAGAGACAGCTGTTAAAATTAGGACAGCCCTTTGTTTATGGGGACTTTAAATGAAACCATTAGCAAGTACTGCAAAGTAATCGTGTTGAATCTCTTCCATCACAATATTCACAAGACTACTTTGGTCTTTAAAAACTAGATTTCATCATGTTTCAAGAGGCTGGTCTGGTTTAGCTGCATCCTTGGTGCAAAAGTGCAAACATTTTGAGAATGATGAAAAGTTGAGGAGAGCAGTTGGGTTAGAGTAAAAGCATTAAAGCTGCATTTGAAGATGTTAAATTCTTTGCATATGTGTTCACAAGTCCACTTTGTAGTAACATTTGTCATCTGATTGCATTAAAAGACACAGAAACAAATGATTTTGTTCACATTGCTTTCAGATCTGCAAAACCAGATATCAAAGTCATGAGGTTGTCACTTTTATCAATAATCTTTGTAGTGTTTGCGCAATCCAACAAACACAGGTGGCACATCCTGCAGACACAGATAAAGAGAAAATAAATGTAACCACAAGAGACATGCAATGGAAGGTACAATAAAATGATCTTACAAAACCTCATCTTCTAGAGTTTGACCTTAGGTCACATTTTGATTTAATTTGCAACTGGAAACAGATGTGAACTCATTTACCTGTTGAAATGGCCTTGAAAGCTTTCTCAGTACTGTCAGGGGCATCGTGGGCTGAAAATACACTTGTATTTACTTGTATATTTGCATGGCTGGTGAAAACCGTTAGCGCTGGACGGAACGAGACCTGCTCCGTTGTGCAGACCCAGTCATAATCACCACCCAGTTCATGTGACGGCATCAGATTTAGTTCTTAGTGGTCACAACACTTATGGATTTATCTGTCAAAATCCAATGCGAAAGATGTGGGTTTTGTTATTCATGGCAGATTTTGTATTTCGGCATGCTTTTGTGTTGCGACAAGATAAGTCCTCATCCAGCGACTTCTTTTCTCAGAATGGTATGTTCCTGAGAAATGTGCCACTTATGTCCTGTCGTCAAAACAAACTTAAATGGCCTTACTTTGTACTGATTGCTCTTGCGTTGTCATGGTTTCGCATCCATTAGCAGAATAGCTGAAGATTTGTTTGACATAAACTGAGGTAAAAGCACTCAATGTTTGTCTCCTTAAAACAGTAGTGACATTTTCTCCCCTAAAGTGTCTGTCTGGCGGGCAAGTGGCAACGCTGAAACATGTCAAGCAATTTAGTGGCCTAAAAGTTCGTCCCCCAACTGACAAAACAGAACTGCACCCTTGCTCCCTCGGGTTTCTGAGTTTAGAGCAAGGTACCACTTCACACATCACATTTAATCCTTCCATTGAACTTTGCTCAAATCACAAACTTTTCACTGGCTCTGGTTTGCTGACACGTTTTCTGTCTCTTTCTATGGCTTTTTCCCCTCTCCATCAACTGTGTAATGGTCTGCACTTGTACATTATATATTTTCTGCTCCCAAGTCTGTTGTCTTGACAGCTCACTGGATAAGCAGTCTATGTCTCAGTACAAACACCATTAATGCTATTTCATCTTCAGGCCCGGTAGAGGTTAAGAAATGACTGAAATTATATGTTAAAAAGATTGAGATCCTACAAAATAAAATACTGAAAGCAACATCCTTCAGTATTTTGTTTGCTGCAACATTGCACCTTTGCTGTTGAATTTTTTCTGCTGCAGTTGATTTCAAGGTAACTGGTAAATAAATGCTTCAGTGAAAAGAAATTGGCAAATGTGGAGCAGCGTTAAACACAAAATTTGCTGGTAAAAAATAAAACACAAGTCTCTTCTCTCCTTTAGCCCAGAACTGCTCAGGCCTGCAGACATGTTCCCAGTGCTTGGAGCAACCGGAGTGCGGTTGGTGTGGAGATCCCAGCAGCACAGGAAAGGGTCTGTGCATGGAGGGGTCGTATCGGGGGCCCATGAAGAGGACCGCGAAGCAGGGCCAGCAGGGCCAGTCCCAGGACATGAGCCTGGAGCCAGGCAGCTGTCCCAAAGACAAGGGCTATGAGTGGGCTTTCATTCATTGCCCTGGTAAGGGATCCACTGTCCCACTTGCTGAAATTACAGATCATATGTCACAAGTGTATCTATGTGAGGTTGTTATTACCTATTGACTGTAACGTCTTAAGTTTGAAAAGATGTTCTTATCAAGGATTCCTGTTACAGTTTCCCTATGCAACTAATCCCTCCCTGCTGACTCCATGCAACCTTATGCTGGTGTGCCATTTAATGCTTCCATCAAGCCCCACTCTGTGCAACCACGTCATGAAAGATGATAATATACCCACTGCTAGTTGTAATTTAAGAATGTGAGGAGTGCTCAGTGGCTCAGTGGTATCAATAATGTGTAAAAAGCTTGAGAAATCTTTTATTTTGTAAGATTCATGTCATCAGTGTGAGTCTAGACATGAGTTTTGGTGATATTCTGTTGGCTTGAAGCTTGGTTTCATTGATCTTTAAAAAATGTCTTTATGAAATGTTATTCCCTATTTCCTCAGAAATACTTTTGCGTTTACTAGTGTTTACTAGTGAACATTTTCCATCCTACGATCTGTGGTCATGTTGATGCATAGCTTCACAGTCGATGAACTGCTCAAGGTGCGAAAGCCAGGGGACCAATGCAAGAGAGTGTTTTCACAGCTCTGAATTATAGTTACTGCCCTGCTCTCATGCAAATTTCAGTGGTAGAGTTGGAACATTGTACCTAACGTCAAAGGTGGAATTAATTTTAACAGTCTATGAAGGCTCGGTACTACACAACGTACGGTGGCTGAAAAATCATTTATATAAACAAGGTTAGCTTATGAATGAAGTCTTACATGAAGTAAACACTTCTGATTTTTATATTCTTTTCCATTAGATGTCCAACTTGTAATTCCAATAGGAATTTCAAATTAGGCCAATTAAAAGCTGGAGCCATTAAAAATAATTAAAAAGGCAGGTCTGATTAAGTAATAATTAAATACAATATGACATGGCAGACACAAGCTATCAACAGCTCTAATGCATTTGTTGATTTTTCTAGAAAACAGTAGCAACAACCTTCCGAATAAGTTGTGATGGTGTGGTGTCAAATCCTAGCTTTTTATTAGCTACAGGGAGGAGGATCAAAATGATGTGTGGTTTTTGAAATAGTCAAAAACTACATGCATGTAAGCAGAAATCAACCCAACAGAAACTGACCCTGATCCTGCAGACCTCTCTCTCTCTCTTCCACAGCCTGCCAGTGTAACGGCCACAGCACGTGTGTGAACGGCAGCGTGTGCGAACAGTGCCGCAACCTGACCACTGGTCCTCACTGCCAGACCTGCATGCCTGGTTACCACGGAGACCCGACCAATGGCGGCAAATGCCAGGGTGAGTGCCGCATCGCCGCAGAATTGACTTATTCCGCACGCATACAACGTAATGGATTTGCTTGCTGTTGTTTTGGTGACTTAGTCGGCTGATGCATTCTAACCCCAAAGCTCTTTGACCTTTTCCCAATCATCTGTATACATTTCATTCTAATTAACAACAGATCAGCAGGTTTAAACAAATACATCTCAAATGACCTTTTATATTTTCCTTTATTTTGTACTAGACCTGCTGTGTATAAACAATAATTAAGCTTTTAGAAGAAAACCATCTACTTATTGAATTCTAATTAGTATGTTGCATGATAAACCTACAGCAGTACAGCATCATAGCCAACAGAGGGCACTGTTGCGTATTGATTAGAACTAGTGACAGTTTGAATGTCTTGGAAAAAATATTACTCCATATGGTTTTAACCAGAGGCAAAAGAGATGTCTAGTCTCAGCTGGTTTATTTTTGGTTTTGCGAGTCAACGACAGTGAAATGTCAAGATTAACTGTGTTTTCCTGACACTGGAGTGAGTGTAGAGCAGATGTGGTTCACTGTGGGAACTGCAGGAGAAGCTGAAGGTCAAATACTCAACTATCGTGTTACTGTGGTTTTTCACCCAGAGGACACAGCTTTGTAGAAAAAAAAAGAAACGTGCAAATCGTGTATTTGGATTTTTGAATTAATATACACACATTCAGGCATGTACATACAGAGCTGGCTATCTGGAGGAGGAACGAGTGACTTTTACGGGCAAACTGATGCAGATTTAAACAGATGTAACTGAAATAGCTTAATTGCTTTTCTAGTTTTCAGGGTGTGGTGCTCAGGTTTTTCTCCGTGGATATAAAAATGTTTTGAACGAGTTTCTGAATCGCAGATGAAGCTGATTTATTATCTGCCTCTAAATTTTCTCCGGTGACTGCAGCCCATAATTTATACAGTGTTCCTGTTTTCAAAGCAAAGAGCACATAATGTTCACCGAATATCAGGTCGGGAATGGATGTAAATGCAGCACAGGAATGGGCAGTAAATCAAATATAAAACAAATATGTGTATTTGATAACTGTCTGACAGTGTCTTACTATGAAATGAATTGCAGAGTGACTGAAGACTAGTAATACAGCTTCCTTGTCAAAAGGAGATTTACCCACACTCATCCTTTTCTGAGACTTGAATAGCATTCCTGAGAAATTACATGTTGGCTATTGTTTGATCACACACACACACACCCACACACACACACACACTCGAATACATACACATCTGGGAGCTTTACACTCTCAGGTACCATCTGTTAATGCACAGGCTATAGCCATAACCTGTAAAGTGAAACTACACAGGTGAGCTTCTGTGAAGGGAATATTCTTCTCGTTCTTTCGGAGCCCGGGGATGAAATGACTCAAAATCATTATGTTCCATTAGTACACGCAAATATACCCATACTTTAGTTTGAAGACGAGGAATTGATTGCATAATCAGAGTTAGTTTGGGCATTTAGCAAAACCTCCTATTCAGTGTGACTGATGCGAGGTAAAATTGAATCCTTATATCATCAGCTGTCATCAAGAGGAAGAAGTTAAAAACAGTCCTGTCACCTAAGGTGTTCTAAGAAGGGAGGAGGAACTGTAATACACCTTCTCAGTATTTTCTCAATACAAACCTGAATGGATGGCGCACTTATTTTTCTCCATCATGTATTAGATCTCTGAAGTTCAGCCAATCTTTTTGGGAATGGCCTTGTTTACCATCTTACCCAGATCAATATCAATTTTATCTCGGTGTGTTCAGTGCAGGAGATAAGATGTTGGTAGCCTAGCTTGGCAACACTGTAACAATGGGAAACTGCTAGCCTTGTGCTTGATAGAGGTAAAACAACTGAAAACAACAAGAGTTTTTTATGCTCTCATTTTTATGCTTAAACCACGGCTGGAAATTTTTAACTGATCATGTTAATGCACACAACACTACACAAATCTAACTTTATCCTCATATTTAGCTAAATGTTATTCGAGTCAGTGTCTCTGTCCCTCTGTTCTCTCTTTGACATGCTGTGTTTCTGTCTCCCATCTTTGTTTTCCATCTGTGTGTCTCTGCTCCTTCCAGCCTGTAAGTGTAATGGTCATGCAAGTGTGTGCCAGGTGTTAACTGGCAAGTGCTTCTGTACCACCAAGGGGATCAAAGGAGACCAGTGCCAGCTGTGAGTACTCAGACCACATGCTCACACACACACACACACACACACACACACACACACACACAAACAAACACACAAACACTCATTTGCATCCATGAGTTTTTTTTGTAGTTTATTTCTTGGTGTAGTTTTACTAGACACTGTTTCCAAAAGTTCTGATCTGAAACAGAAAGGTCAAATGTGACATACACTGTCAATGTGATGACTGAAATTTCACTGAGTTAAGGTAATGTCAATCAAAAGTGAGTTTCTGGGCCGCCTGTCACCGGGTCAGTAATCACTTGGGACGGAGCCCTGATGAAATGCTTGGAGCTATTTTCAGGGAGACCCGATTTGACGAGAGAGACAGACGCATGTGGAAAGGTGTTATATGCTGTTTATGACATCTTCATTGAAATCTAAATTGTGATCTGAAAACACCTGAGTATTAATTCTGGGATTCAAAGCAGCTGTTCATATTTATAATTGTGTCTTTATGGACACTGAGGTAAAAACTCACCGTGCAGATTTTAAATAGGATCATTACAGATTCCTGAAAGTTGGAGTAGAACAAGTTTGCCCCTTGCTTGTGATTTAATGTATTCAGAAAATGATGAAAACATGACACTGGAACAAATTACAATACATCAGAATGGATGGTAGGTGATGGTAGGTGGACGGTAACTTTTACAAAACTAATCCTTGATATTGGATTTTTTTTTTTTTCTCAAAGTTGATCAGGTTTTCTGTTTAATTCTGTCCGTCATTTTACAGCCGTTCATTTCTTTAGTATTGGTACAGCTTGATCTGATTTTGGATCATGGCATTCGGTAACCCTTTTGTTTTAATTATACCAGATTAAATGGGATTCATGAAATGTGAGGTCACAGCCAAACAACATTTCAAAATCAAACAATTTAATGATTTATCATTTTCATAATGGGGCATGAACATAGATTTCTGACCACAGATAGCAGCTTTGTTCCTTGTCTAGAGGAGATGTGGGTATTGTAATGATTCTGTGGTGTAAAAACCTTGACATTACTGGCGAGAAACTCCACCTCCAAGACAATTTCTGCTGACGCTGTGGATTCCCTCGGTGTAGGAGGACCATCTCTTGTAAGCAAGAATGGACACTGATGTTTTTAATACCCTAATGCAGTAAGAGGTCTGCAGGGGTCACTGGCAAACATGAGCGCACATACACTCCCACACACCGTCACATGGTTTTTGCCTCTCAAATCACATATCCTCAGGTTTATGCTCCGGTTTTGTCATCTCTTTCACTTTTCACAGTCACAGATTTCATGCCTTATTTAAGGCATGAAATTTTTTATCATGAATTTGCCACTCTAAACGCTCAATATCTGGTATTTATCTGAGAAGGAATAAATACCAGTTATACATTTTATTTTAGGAGCAGTTGTTTGATTTGCCAGTAGAGCAAAAACTTGGTATTTATGCTGAGCAGTGACAGCCGCGATGCTGGTACAGACAAAGACAGTGGATCACCTTTTGAGAGTTACAGTTTATCAAGTTCATCACTTGAAAAATACAAGGGACGTGACGTCACAGCCAACACATGAATGTGATGAGAGTGGAAGAGAAAGGAAAGACATAGAGAGAAAGCAAAGAAAACAAGGGGGAAGTGCTGAGAACAAACCCTCTGTGCTCTATGTTGACTTTGACAATAAATAAATGGCACTTGACACAAATGACAAAATGTCACATTAATTTCTGCAACCAGATGGAATGCAGCGCAGCGCAATGCAGAGCAACACCCAGAAAGCAGGTGGCTAACAGTTGATTAAAACGACTCATTTTCCACCTACAAAATCAGAGCGGGGGTGTCAGAGCGGGCCAGGCACCAGCAGGCCAATCATCATCAGCCATTTAGAGGGAGGATGTGCCCGTACCACTCTGGAGCCAGCTTTCGGAAGGTTCCTGCAGCCCATTACTGATTATCATCTTAAAATTTAGCCAGCAACATAAATCGCCGGAATATGTTGTTAATTCAGTCCCGTTTACAGACTCTAATTAGATTAGTGTTGTCATTATCAACAGCCATTATTTTAGCGGTGTTTATAATTTCAAAATCAAGATACGCGTTTACATTCAAACATGTTAGAGCGATCAAGTAATCACTTTTTCTTCCAAATGTAATCTAATTAGTGTGTGCGTGTACTGACTACTATTTGGGGTGGGGTGTTTGCCATTCCCTTTTTATAATGTAATTTCTGGTATCTCATTACATGCAATCAGTGTCTCCCCCAACCCCTGTCAGCCACTCACTTGCACCATCCCCAGCAATAACCCTTAAACAAAGACCTCTGCACAAGGGTACTCTGCCTTTTCAGCACTGTACACAAAAGTACACACATGTTGGCTTTCACACACGCGTGCACCGCAACCACCAATGCCATTAGGACCTCCAAATAATAGCCGCAGTAATGAAGTGAAGGGTGCATCAGTGCAGAAAAGAATTGTTTTTGAAAACAATTGATGAGGTCCATGCTGCGTTACAGTGATGAGTCGAACAAGAGCACTGAGGGAAATATTTCTTATTATAGCGTTCATTTGGATACATACATACATTATTCAGTATTTCTTGTGCTGGAGGTAACAGGGGTTAGCTCTCAGAGTGTGTACGTGTGCGTTCGCTCCAGCCTTTGTATGTGTGAAGAACATTGAATTGGTTCGTAGCAAATTTCTCCTGCTTGTTCGTGTGTGTGTGTGTGTGTGTGTGTATTTTGCCGGTTAAATCTGTGCACAAGCACAGACAAAGGTTCAAGTTGAGTGTAGATCAAATTAAGATACAGTGCAGGGGTATTGCCTGGAGTTCAGATGTGTGCACGCATGCATGTAGGTGTAGATTAAATTAAGATACAGGGTAGAGGAGTTGCATTATACACTCCGTGATGAGCGTGTGTGTTTTGCCTTCTGTAAATGCCAGGCAACTTAAACGCCCCGGGAATGATGTTCTGTAAGGTTCAAAAGCCTGTGGCGGCATTTTGTCCTCCGTCCTTTGTACTGTGGTAAAAGAGCACTCTACCCTGTCGCTGCCTGTTTAACCTCAACAGTGACAGCGTTGGAGCTGGCTCTTCCCCAACTCGGTGTCCTCCAACCATTAGCTCTTTCATAGCACTGACGCTTCTCCTTCTGGATTTGTGGGTTAGATATATCCTAAACAGCTGTTGGTTACCTGACACATGACAATATAAACAGTACATAAGCATTAAAGCTGTTGTCACATGCGATGCTTATTTTCATCAGTATTAAACACTTGTTGTTCAGTCAGTGGAATAAATAAACTTTAAGCTCAAGTAAATTTTTTTTTTTTTCCATCCACTGGTGATATTTAAGGTGTTGAGACACGTCAGATGCGTTACCTCCAACCTCATCTGACTGGACATAATTTTGCGTAGTACCTTCCCTTCAGCTGGTGATAACCATCTGTCTCGTGAATCCAAACTGCTGCAAAACAACCAATGTTGCATTATTTTTAGAGGCAGCGTCACTCCCCACACCCCCACCACCCCCACCCTCGCTGTAGCATCACTAACTGCCACTTCCTCCTCTGTGGCGTTCGTGTCTCTCAGTCGGATTGCTCCTCTCCTCCGTCCGCTCTGTGTCCTCTCTGACTCCTCGACACCGCCTTTGATATTCTTATTCCAAGTAATCGGTTTTCTGTAAAATTAAACAGCTGTGAGCCAAAGTCAGTGTGATAATAGATATCTAATGTTTAGATTGCCGTGTTACTTTTCACGTTATTTATGCAGTTCTTAGTGCACGTGTGTGACATTACGTACCCTGTTTACCAGGTGAGGTACAGCAGAGTGATGATAAACTAGTCCAGAGAGAATTGTAGACGGTTAAAATGTATAAAAGATTGAGAGACAGAGCGGAGAGATGCATTAAAAAGGAGATAAAGAACGTTGAACACTGCCATATGTTTCTCCTCATTACAGGCCTTTGGAAAGCCTGATAAAACACACTTATGCACGCACGTACCCTCAAAACAGTCGACGTTAACAAATTAAGTTGTTGGCAGCACTTCATTTAAAAATCAGACTGTTTTGGCTGTTATTCCACACTTTGAGCAAACTGTAGACATGACAGTATCTAAGAAGCCCATTCGTACCTTTCTGTTTAACAAATGCACATGAAAAACTAACCACGGTGTGATTTATTAATCCAATAATTGATATAACTTTAATAACTTTTTAAAAAGCCTAAAACCTTTATGAACAATCTGTGAATTGGAGCATTCTTTCATCGTCAAGACCAAATTTGTTTTTGTGTTTGCCATTTGTGAGGACAGTGGGGATTTTCAAGCCTTTAAAATGAAAGTGTTTGTCAACTAATAACAATGGATTGGAGGCAAATGGAACCCTTTAATGGTCCAGTTTTCACACCATGTTTCACTCTGGGTTAAGACCCTCATTAGCTGGTGTTATAGATTCATTGTCACACAGACACAAACCGTGTAATTATAGTTTATATTTTTCTTTTCTTTTTTTTTATTTTGCTTACATTTATTTTGGATCTTAAATTTAGATTACATATGATGATGTGTACATTTAACACTGGAAAAGTGTGTATATATATATATATATATATTATAATTTATAAGAATAATTATGTATTACTTTCCTACCTCATCCATCCCTTTAAAAGGACTCACCTTGATTGGTAGTTATTCTTGATTTGGCTTTCACGTCTAAATGTGGATTATATTTCCCATATAATCAATGAAGTTGTGTTGTTTGCTCCAAGGATTTTAAGGGATTAAACTTTATACATTACTTTTAGTTGCCTTTTCTCTGTGATCAGGTGGCATGTAAAGTTTGCTGCACATCACTGTGTTGCTTCGATAAACAAAAAAAAAAAAAATCTAATTAACTTTTACAAACTATCAGATTATTTCCTCTTCGTCAGATGTAAGAGACTTGATGAGGCGCCAACAGCAGGAGCTAATGCGCTGGCACTTGGCACACACTGCTCCTGATAAGAGGCATTCTTGCTCTCAATCTGTTAGCACTCTTCTTCATCTTGTTCTCTCCTCTCTGTTTTCTTCACTGCAGATGTGACTCAGAAAACCGTTACCTTGGCAATCCACTCAGAGGAACCTGTTACTGTGAGTAATTCTCCACTGGACAGCTACTTGCTGGAGAGACAGCTCATATACGCGCACACACACACCTCCTTGATTATTCTTGGCTATTCTTCCTCTGCTTTTCTTGCTCCCTCTCCGCTTCTCCACTTCCACTCTTGCGCTCAGGGCAGATGGAGCATTTTAGCACTTTGGCACCAGGGGCGCTTGTTCGGTGACAGAATGACTTGTCGTGAAAATGTCAAGTGCATCAGAAGGAGTGAGTGATTGAGCTAATCAAGGAGACGGAGGAGTAAATATTCTCCACTTGTCTGCTCGCTCACTCAATCACCCACCTACTCATTCATTCATTTGGAAAGTTGACTAAATGATGGTTTGACTAGTAAAGTAAAAGGGAAATCTATCAAGGTGAGTGATGCAAAAAGCTGCATTATGAGAAAGGAAAAAACAAAATACATAAAGTTGACACCCAGTGCTGTGTGGTCGCACATCTGCGCCTGTATTTCTGTGTATACTGTACATGCTGTTTGTGCTTTGTGTGTTTATTTGCATGATTTGGTGTCCTTCATGGTGCTGCAGTACTTAGTGTTTTGTTATCTGCCTTTCAACACTGTGCTACTGACAACAGAGCCTCTGCCAAGGTTTTGTCCCTTTTGAAATGCCATAGCCTGACATCTGGGCTCAATGAGAGAAAGACAGGAAACTAAAAGCCTGCAGCTTGTTTTAACCTCTGCACACCACTGGGACTTTTCCTTTGCTCTGTCACGCGGTATTGTAAACATGACACTCTGCACATTATCTAACAGGCCGTCGACCACGGATTAGCACGCTGCACTCATTGTGACGTTATCCAGATTCTTCACAGTGTGAATCATTTGACTTTTCACTGTAACTGGTGATTTTGGTCTCACTACACAAAATAGATTGAAGAAACAATCTAAAATATATTTTCCAATCTAAAAAGGTTTGTATGTAGATGCTTCACTGATGTTTGTATATCATTTTGGGAAACTAGTGAATTCATTTGTGACAATCTGTCATTAATGAATAATTAAATATTTCATTAATCGCTGCAGGGGAATTTTTTTTAGCTTGCTGTCAGGGTCAGATATTCCTACTTGTTCTGTGCTTGATGAGAAAATTGTACACCCTGATTGCAAGTCATTGGATTTGATTACAGACATTTTGATTTCACTTGTCTCCATCAGTCAGGCTATTGCTTGTAAGTTTCTTTTGATCTCCTGACATGGCATACATCTCTGTATTTTTATACTGTCACAGTAGTCTCTAGTAGTGTAAGCCACAGCTGGCAGCTCAGATTGTGTATATTCTTCAGAAACTACTGCTTGTTATGTAAAATATATTGGTGTGTGATAGGAAGGGATGTGAGACCTTTCTTTCCCATCTGATTTTCTAGACAATCTCCTCATCGACTACCAGTTCACCTTCAGTCTCATCCAAGAAGATGACAATCACTACACTGCCATCAACTTCATGGCCTCACCTGAGCAGGTAACTATTTCCGAAATCAAAGGTCTTAGTCTGGTGACTGAGGCAGTGATTCTATAAATTTTTTTTTGGAGGTGACATGAGTGCAGCACTCTATTAAATCTCCAGTGGTAGACTGCCGCACTTAAAGTCGATGATCATTGATTGGTCATTCACTTTCTATCAAGATGTTAGAAAGTCTCTCTGGAAGTCAGAAACTACCCACAAATTATTCAAGGCTTCCTGAATCCCCACGGAGTTTCAAAACCTCCTTATAGTATCTTTGCTTTTATTATTTACTTTCCATAATGAGACAGCTTATCTTATATTTACATACATTAATGTTGTGTTTTATGTTCATTGTCTAAAGGCAAACAAGAACTTGGACATGTCCATTAATGCATCCAACAACTTCAACCTCAATATCACCTGGTCGGTGGGATCAACAGGTACTTTTTAATTGATTTCACGGTTTAATTCATGTATTTTAGATATGCATTGCTCAATGTTTTAGACAGTTGACACTTTGTCGAGGGAAAAACTATGTGCACAGCCCATCTGCTGATGTTATTTATATATTGATTCCAGTCACAGTAAAACAGATTTTGTTTTGAACTAAGCTGATGAATTTTCTAACCGTTTAAACTCTGAACAGGCCATTGGTTAATGAGTTTTCTTTCCCTCTTTTCACTGTGTGGCAAGTTCACCCATTAGACTGTGAAAATACATGTCCCCAGATCAAAAGGTTCTGCAAAGAATTTGTGAAAAACACCAAAATTAATTATGTAATAAACAAAGTGTTTTGTTTTGCACCTAACAAATGGCTTAGGTAACAAGTTTGCAATTCATGTCAAAAGGTGTCAGATGTGTAAAACTGAGGATATGGTCTCAAAAGTGAAGTCATTTTTGTAACAATTACTCATATTTATTTATTTTATTTTAAGCATTTGAAGGTCAAGAAAGCAGATATTCAAAATCTCAGAAGATGTTCAGACCCGAAATCCAGCTGTATAATGTTCTACTCCCACTTAAAATGACATGCACCCATTTTAGCCCAAGCATCATTAAAAAGTCATTTTCATCCACACAGGGCAATTTGTACAGATAGGTACAAACACAGACCCAGGCTGATTAGATATACTGTCTGTACTGTATCCACAATATTCTCTGAAATAATGAAATATACCATCCAGTCTTTAGAAATTGAGTTTGTAATGTCGCTTTTTTCTTTATTGTTTTTTTAAATTTATTTAATCATTTAGTCTGTAGGTATAACAGATATAACAGGAACAATTATGCACCCTCTCTTGGTAGTGAGCGCTGTGTCACCGTTGAGTGGATATTATAGGTCCCCTGAGGAAAGACACCCAAGGACACTGCAGTCGACCATTGCCACTGTTTATCTCGTGCCCTCCCTTCCTCTCAAGTCATCCGCCACTTTCTCCATCCCCACAACACTGACATTTTCCCACCACTAAAACACGTTAACCTCCTCTGCTCCTCCCCGCCACCTTAACCTTTTCGGAGCACCATCATTAATATTTGAAGTTGGGTCCCCTTTCCCCGCGTAGATATTGTTTCTCAGAAGGAACGGGAGCCTCTTCACAATCGACAAGAGCGTGAAGTGCCTATGGGTGGTGGGTGGGGTGGGGGTGATTTCAATTAAGATAAACGTGCTCACGTAGCCACTCTCAAGCTGTCATTTTCAGTTCTTTTGTTTCAGAGTTGTGGGTTGGAATGTCAATGTTGAGGACCCACTGACATGAGGAAGAATAAGAAATGACTTGAAACTTTTAGATAGATGCAAAATAGCCTTTTTTTTATTGTAGAGTTTTGCTTGGAAATGCATTAGTTTTTATTTCAGAGTGAGTATTATGAACTGTATGTTAATAAGACGCTCTCCAAAGTTTTGCTCTTCAATGTGACCATATTGAATTTTACTGAAAGAAAATTCCATCATCCTTTCTTGTCATCAACAGATATTGTACTTTTTCACTGCCGGTTTTCGGCTTTTGTAATATTTACCAAGAAGTTAAATAACACTAACGCTTCATGAATGCAAAACATAAACGGCCACAAACAAGCACTGCAATAAACCGTTGATCTTCACAGAGTTTTGTTGCCCTCGTGCAGTCTGCATCCACCCCAAGGGCGTAAAATGCTAATTTCTTGGTGTCAAAAATACTAAATGCATTAGCTGATAGTGGTGATATGGATTCAAATGATGAATATGTGCTAGCATGACTCAGTCATGACCTATGGACAGCAGCATTTCAGTCCCTCTTTCAAGCTGTGCTTTTCTCCCACGTCCATGTCCATTTAACAATAAAATATGGACAGCATGTATAATTACACAATAAAGCCCCAAGCTTGTTTAGGTCAACCAAAAAGAAGTTTAATGCACATCAGACATAATAATAATTGGTCATGAGAGCTTTCCTGTTGTCTCAAATGGCTTGATAAACCCATAAATGGATTCATAATAATGTGTTGCAGCTTCATCTCTGAGTGAAGGTGAGCTTTGTGAGCACCAAGTGGCAATGTACTGAACATGAACTCTTTGCCCCGACAGCTGGAACCATTTCTGGAGAGGAGGTGCCCATCGTGTCCAAAACTAACATCAAGGAATACAGAGACAGTTTCTCCTGTGAGAAGTTCACCTTTAGAAGCAACCCTAACATTACCTTTTATGTTTACGTCAGTAACTTCTCATGGCCCATCAAGATCCAGGTAAGGATGGTGCAGAAAACACAGTGATCTAATCCTCTCTCTCTCTCATGTGTTATGTTGTCCCAGATTTCTCACTTCATGTACGGTATGTGTGCAGTCATCTGAAAAGATCCCATTTAAGAACAATAGGTCTCAGTCCTGCATGCAGAAAGAGAACAGGAGCAGCCATCTTTGCGGATGCAGAGCCTGGTTGTTGCTCAGGGTGATTTCAAGTGCACTTTATTCTTAATTACAGGTTTAATGACCGATGGTAAGCGTGCAAAGGTGCACAGCTGTTTTTTAGTGGGCATTGTTGAACCTTTTCGAGATCCTCTCCTCGGAATGGAGGAGATTGAGGCTTGAATGTGGTGGACAGGGCGAAATTATGATGCTGTGAAAAATAATTGCCATTTGCTGTTAGTTATTTTGGGTTTTTCAGGAAAACAACAATTAAAATATTGTCAAAAAACTCACGGTTTAGTCTCACCGGCAGTAAAATTAAATGGGGTTTGAGGTCACATGGCTCTGATGTGAGTGACTGCTAAAAAATGAGAAACAGTGATGTGCAGAGATTTCATAGAAACGGAAAAAAAAAACAAAAACACTGAGGTTAAGGGAAAAAAGGACTTTTTTAGATGTAGGCAGGACTGTTTGACCTGTCATTTTGACAAAGCAAATTTGGTCTGGACTCATTCTCTCTCCAGTGTAGACAGGTTGACTTATGACTATAACTGGCTGCAACTAAGTAAACATCACTTCAGTTTATATTCATTTAAAACTTAGATAATAATAAATGTCTCAAAACTTTAAGATTTTTAGCACTTTCACTTTGACAGATTCTGTTCTGATTTTCTCCCGAATACATTTGAATCCAATCAGTTTCTCTGTCTGGTAATGTGAGGTAGGAATCTGTGAATTTGTGCAAAGTAATATACTTCATTTCAATTTACACTTACAGCTCCATATTTCTGCAGTTTTATTTCTTAAAAACAAGCTGTAATGTTGAATTGTTTGATTATTGCCTTTTTCATATTCATTATTTTTTTATTTTCTATATATATCTGTGTGTGTGTGTGTGTGTGTGTGTATATATATATATATATATAAGAATAGCATTCAGCCATATATATATATATATATATATGAAGCCAGCGCCCCCTGTGTATTCAGTCTGCAGCAATCTTATTTCTAAAACTGTATCTTTAAACAAGAAGCAAAAGCTTTTACTAAGAGATGTGATAGATACAGTTATAATTTCTAATAATGGCACACAATACCCTTTTTGCTAATTAGCCTGCTCCCCTATATTGATTTTCACATTTGTTCTGTCTCTCCCTTTCACACAGTAGATGAGTGGACCATGGTGGGGGTAATAGCATCTTTGGGGTCAGTCCATCTGTGGAGGTGGCCCGGTAATAGTTTTCTATTAGATTTCCTGGCCAACAGTCACTTATTTATTATGGACTGGCCCAAGCCGTTAAAGCAAACAGCTAACAGCTTCAGTAACAGGATAAGGTCTCTCTTTCCTTGCTTGACTTTATGATGCAGAGGAGAGATGAGATAAAGCCGAATTTGAGGCTGCACTTATGAGCCTTTGTATTTAATGTCCAAGTGCTTAAAATAAGCCTTTAAATGTGGGTAAAAGTACTGAGCTAAGATTTTTCTGTGACATCTTTGTGTGTCACTGTAATTGTTATCCAAGAGGCTGCTCAGTGTAATAAAAGTCCACTTGTTATAGAAGAACGTTTCTCAAATGATTCCTTTGATTGGCCGACATTGATGAATTGAAATGAAGTTGACCCCAACTGTATTGCTTTGACCCCATCTCATGAGAAAAGCAGCACTAAATAGAACTGTCCCACATATTAAAACGGCTGCAAAGCATCTGTGTAATGTGTGCTTCTGAGTCGCGTTAGCCATGTCAGTGAGCATTTCATCTCAGATCAGTGATTCTCATTCTCTGCTTAAAAAAAAAGTCAAAATTTTCAAAAAAGTCAAAATTTTCAAAAAAGTCAAAATAACATCAAGCAGAAGTTTGTGCAGGCGATGAAGTTGTGAATAAAGATCAGTCCAGTGAAGACTTGGCCCTGCCACATAACCTTAAACATGCACTCTCATGTCATCACCACTAATACCAGATATTGTACTCTATGTAGGTTGTCAATTACACATAATTAAGAAATAGAAAAGAGGAATACCTTTATTCCTACATTAATAAATCAATGCCTCTTCACTGTTTCAACACCCTGTGATGGGCTGAATCTTCACCTTTTAAATTTGAGCCTTATCATTCATTCAAATCAACAAACATGATGTAAATAATCCACCTCCAAAAGCACAGTTTGTGCCCTATTACCCAACCTGATGTGCTGTCACCCAGAGGAGACTCAGTATTGCTGATGTCTTGTTTGTGTTTCTATATGCTTTCAGGGCAGAATGCCTTCAAGGCATCTACAGTAGATAATGACATGTCACTATGATGTGACCTATCAGATATGATTTAGCTGCTAGGAGTGTGTGTAATCCCTCTTTTAATGAAGGTAAAACATTTCTTAACCATTATTAACTGGCCATGCTGCCTTTTATACATAAATCAGCTACATACATAAGATATACTCTATATGGTACAACAGCACAGATATGTTACAACAGATAAGTTAACCTGCGTTCAGAGTTATTCATATTAATTCTATTGTAGTTGCATGTTGTCTACCAGCAGAAAGCTTTCTTACACTTTTCTCCCTTTCCTGTTTCAGGAAAGAGAGAACAGATTTTTTTTTAACTGGCAGAAGCTCTAATGGAAGATCCTCCAGAGAATCTTGTCAGTGACCTTTTAGCAGGTCCACTTGGCTCTTAATGCAGGCTTGACCTGTCAACACCCTATCATGTTAACACTGCCACAGTGTCACAGATAAACTGGGAGATCTCAGTTAGAATGAAGTGAAAGTTTGCTGAGCTGAGTGTTCCCCCCCTTGAGATTAAATGATTTAGTTTTTATTTAATGAAAATAGATTTTATATTTAAAGTTCAGGTTTGCAAAAAATAATTGAGTGGCTGAGAAGGCTGTTAAAGCTTTGTTCACCTTTTCTCAAAGTATGGTGATTTATACCCATGTTCATTTCCTGTTGACTGTAACATTTTGTTACCTTTACATTAGTATTAATATTATTGTCCTGGTATTAGTCTGATTGTAAGTCATTCTCTTCTTTCTCTCCTATAGATTGCCTTCTCCCAACACAACAGTATCATGGACCTTGTCCAGTTCTTTGTGACATTTTTCAGGTAAGTGAGTAAAATATTTATACAACTGAGGAATACACACACAGTCACTTGTTTTAGCTGTCCTAAGTGTTCAGCAAGCAAGAAACATTATCTAGAATTTGACCCACCACATCTTCATGCTCCGCTCTTGTCTCTCAGGGCTTATTGAGTTACTTGAGCCAGTTGGCTCTGTTAACCAGAGTACATGTAAATGCTCCTTGTGTCTTCAAGGCGGTGGTTTCCCTTTTTCAAGTGGCAAATGAACCGGCAGGAACCATTTAAATAGGTGCATATTGCTCTGCAAGCACCAACTAAAGCAAAGGCGTGGGCGATCAAGATATGAGGGATCTTAATGATTTTTCATCCTGAGAGCAGCAATGGAAATCTTTTCTCATTGAAATGTTTAAAATGAATCAATTGAGTTGTCTCAAAAGCACAGCAAAGTCCGAGTAAATTAAGAGGATGTGAGCACAATTACCAAATTTATGGTTTAAGTTAGATTTTGGCATACGTGAAAAGCTTGTAAAATCGGCATTAATGCCACCTCACAAGCATCTGTGATCTATTACACAGTGTCAATGCTAAATGATATTTATATATATATGTGTGTGTGTGTGTGTGTGTGTGTGTGTATGTATGTGTGTATGTATATATAAAATGGGTATCTAAATAGCTCCTTGTGTTTTACCTGCACCTTACCCTCACATTCAAAAGAAATAACTAAGAAAGAACCAGTAAGTGAGAAATGAACAATTTAGCATCATAATAATTACTACAGTGCCATAACCCAAAGCGCTATTCATGCAACAAGCCATAAAGTGAATGATGAATAAGGCTTTTTGCATGATTAGCACCTCTGGTCTTTATGTACAATGCTAAAAGACTTGCATTAGATTTGGAAAGGAGACACATGAACAAATCAGTTGTGGATCATTTTTTATCTCCTTTTTCTGCCAGCGGCTTTAACCATTAAGCCAATGTCAGCGGTGGAGACAATAACTTTCATACCTAACACTGACTTAAGCCATGGTGGTGTGTGTATGTGTGTATCTGTGTATCAGTGCGGGCTCATTTCATTTGGAGGTGTGCTGCCCAGAGTAGCTGATGGACTAACATATTATCTGTGTAGGTGTCAGGGAGGGAATTGAAGACAGTCTTTGCCCAAGGCACCTGCCCATCATTGCCCAGTGCACAATAAGTTTCCCCAAAAGCTGTCACACAATCAGTTACCGTCTGCCTCCATCTGATCAAATTACAGTTGAATAGCCAAATTCAGGAATTCTTTGTAAGGAAGGGGGAGAAGGACGCAGCTTATTTTATCTAAAAGGTGTCTGACAGCTGCTTGCATCTGTTACACAGGAAACTATGTTGTAATGGGTCACAAAACAGGCACAGTACAAAACACAAAGACTACATTTTTGTTTTTCTCTTGGAAAACACTGCTTCCTTCCTTTGATTTAAATCTCATACTTTCTGAAACCCTAGGAAATGAATCCCAGCTTACACATCTATTCCTTGTTGCCTGCCTAATTTTGTGCATCTGTTTCCATTTACATGCATAGTATTATTATTATTATTATTTTTTTGTTCTTTTGTGTTTTTCTGTTGTCGTGCAGGTTATACTAATCTTCTGGACTCTTTTTCTGCATCCTTGTTGTCCACTTCTCACTGACCCATAAACTCAGGAAAAAAGACCCTGATGCAGTCACACGCAGTTGTGTGTGTGTGTGAACATGTGTGTGTGTGTGTGGGAGGTTTGAGGAGGGAAGAACCCGCAGGAAACATAATCAGCCTGATGACAAAATGTCAAATCAACCCACAGGGTTTCTAGACCTCCTTTTACGAGAGGTAGAGGGTGAAGAAATGACGGCGTGACTGGGAACAAGTTCTGTTTTCTCTTTTGAGTTTAATCAAATATTGTTTCAGCTTTCCCTCATTTCCACATTGCTGCTTCTTCTTAGGGACTTCATAAACAGAATTTACTTGCATGGTGCTGCCTAAGTTTTAATCTATTTAGATTATGGTTGTTTCATGCGTTCTGATTAGATGCTGTAGAAACTCTCTAATAGGATGCTGCACTATACTTGCAGAGGAACCCCAGGGTCTAATTTATACTAATTAACAAAATCCAGCTTCATTCCAGTCATGACTGTGTGTGTGTGTGTGTGTGTGTGTGTGTGTGTGTGTGTGTGTGTGTGTGTGTGTGTGTGTGTGTGTACATGGCACATTAGTCTCTCCATGTGTTCACACCATTTACTGTATGTGCAAGCAGAATTATGCATGTGCATGTTATTTATTTATCATATATATTATTTATTAAATTCTCAGATATGGTCAAACTATTATTTTGCACAGCCTGAAAAACCTGTAGAAAGCAGTTAGATATTAGTGATTGGTTTCCTTGGTAGTAGCCTTGTGAAATCAGCATGTAATTAAAGAAAGCAGTGTCTGTTTACCTTCCTTTCTATCAAAGGGAAATTGTCTTATGTGTTACACATGGTGTTACATGATTACTATCAAAAAAGGACACATTTTGCTGTCTGTTATTAAAAACATAATAATAATGTAGGAGCATATAAAGAACTGTGAGGCTTGTCTGAGATCAGTAAACTCAGGAAATGAATGTGTGCTGGCTTCCTGTCATGTTTTCCTCATGAGTGTGTTTTTAAAGTAAATGTGGGTGACATAAACGACTTGTGGAAAACTTGAGAGCGTCTTTTTGTACATTTTTATTTTTGTACTTCACTACCTTGGGAAGTGACAACATGAATGATTGCAGAACTCCTTTTATTAACAGCAGAAGCAGAAGGAACAGCAAAGGAGATTTAAGCTTCTTTACCCTTGAAAATACACACAATGAAAGCCAAACATCTGTCCAGGGACTAAAAGAATGAAAGGGTTTCCTAGCTTCTGCACCTCAAAAGTAAATTCTGTGTGCGATGAGATGTTTGAAGCACAGGAGTTTCCCATCACTCAAAGCTTTAATCCCACTTCCCTTCTCATGTTTTTTTTTGCCTTGTCACCTCCTCTTTGCTTCACTCATATATGAGAAGCTGTATTTTCTAAGTGTTATCACTTTCCTCACAGGCGTTATCGCCTGCTTCAAAGACCCTGGCCAATGGATCTAGCAGGTGTGGCAGGCAAACTGAAAGCCTACTCAAGTTTAAAATATCAAACAAATGGACCTGTGAAATCAGAGCTAGTCAGGTGTCTCTGGTGAAATGTGCTTATTGGACCACACCGCCCATTTTAGAATGTGGCATGTCCCAGGAGACAAGGGCTCACTGGTCATGTTACAGGATGAGGTTCAGATCCAAGTAGGATCGTTCCTGGACATTAGGAATAGGGTTGGGGGGGGGGGGGGGGGGGGGGGGGGGGGGGGGGGGGGGGGGGGGGGGGGGGGGGGGGGGGGGGGGGGGGG
>JBBMJY010000014.1:9734346-9776173 GCA_037833715.1 Toxotes lorentzi | reverse complement strand
GGCGTGGTGGTTTGTGTGAGGGGGGGGGGGGAGGGCAGGGGGGGGGTGGTTCGTGGCAAGAAGGGAAGGAGGAACCCCCCCCCCCCCCCCCCCCCCCCCCCAAACCAGTAGAGAATAATTAAAGGGAAATGATTAAATACTTGTTAATGTCTGAGCATTCACCCACTTTATGTCTAGTTTCTTTATTTCTATTTCTAGAAACATCAACCATTTTCAAGAATGTGTTAAAGTTCCACATGTTGCTCTGACAAGCTCATAAAAAAGTACAGAATGTCTCTTTAGCACATAATAATCTTTACGTTCACATCTGTCACCAGGATAATGAAGTGGAAGCTCTCGATCAGTCATATTTTTCTATCCCAGCAGCGCTTGGACATTGCTGAATTTCCCTTGACTAATGATTTTACTGTTGGGTTATTAATTGAAGTAATCGGCCAAAATATTCAGTCTGCTGAGAAATGAACGTGCTACCTCTTCATCTCATCTCCCTTGTTTTGTCTGTTTTGTAAATTAGAAGGAAACTTTAAATATTTAATTCCACCCTGTGTCACGTATACAAAGTCATGCAACATCATAGCTGAGTAGTTTTCAATCCAGCTACTTTTATGTGGTAAAATGTGTTCTCTTCTTCCTACAAGAGAAGTTAGGATGTTACGAAGTTGCTTTTTCTTTCTTGTCCTTTGGGTGCAGTGAATTACTTTTGAGTATGAACTAGAATTACGGAGCTGTAGCTGTTGAATGATGTGACACGGTAACATGAAACTCACCTGGGTTAGCTGCATGTTTATATTCAGCAGCTACGGTTGCATTAAAAGAAAAAAATGCTGAAGTGCTTCACATCCCCTGAGGGTTTAACTGCTCCCTGTATTCAAAGAACATATCCAAGTCTTTTCAGTGGTGACTGTTACTAGTCAAAGTCACCTTGCTTGATATTGTTTCCTCTCTTTCATTCCAGTTGCTTTCTGTCGCTACTCCTGGTGGCAGCAGTGGTGTGGAAGATCAAACAGACCTGCTGGGCCTCACGGCGGAGAGAAGTAAGTCCTTAAAATATGTTTTGTGTATATGTGAGATGCAGTACAACTGTACATCTAACCTTCCAGTTACCTCTTTTGAAAAAGCTTCTCTCTTTCCTCAACATGATGTTGCCCCAGTTCTTCGAAAACCCTCATCAAACCTGGCTGGCTGGTTTGTAGACGTGGGTCCTAGCAGCATGTGAGAATTGAGTCCTTAATTTCTGACACTGTCAGAATTTTGCAGTAAATTGGTAAATTGGTTGTAAATTGCTTCTTTAGTTACACGGTAGAGTCACACAAAAAGGACAGAGGCATACTTACTGTTTCAGTCTTTAACTTTAAAACCATCATTGGGATCAGGCTGTTGTTGGAAAACATCAGCTAACATTTACCAAGTATGCTCTCAGCACTTTTAGACCACTGTTCAGAGAAGATTTGTGGCTGCTAAGGGCAAAGGCTTCATAAGAAGTACGACGTCTTAGGAGCTGATTGCTTATTTCATTAGAAAGACAGCGAAAGTGGTTAAAGTAGGGATGGTAATTCAGAAGATTGTGGATTTAAGTTAAGTGGACCGGTGGAAACGGTATGACGGAAGAAAATAGAGAAACTGTGAATGACTTAAGGAAAAGGGGATTGAATGAAACATTAATATTCAGTGTTGGTCTAAAAGATGGGGTTGAGAAAAGATTGGGATGAAAAGGGTGTGAAAGATGAGATGATTGGCAGTAGAAATTAAAGAAGAGGATGAGAAAGATGCTGTGCGGGAAATTGGGGAGGGGAGAAAATGTATGCAAATTCACCTCACGGCCCCTGCCCCCGGACTGTTCAGGGTGGTTGCTGGTTTCTGTAAGAGCAGCCATCATTTCCATCTCTTCAGTGTGAATCCTATATTCTGATAGATGCTGTATGATAGTCAATAGCAGGAAGTTTCATTTGGTGCACATCCAGCCTGATGACCTGCAGTTTACTAATAAAGCTTCCAGAATGTAGTTGGGAACGACATTGATAATCGTAGGATCTGAATTTTATATCCTCTAATTGATATATGAAAATAAACAAGAATGATAGCTACCGTGACTTCGAATCATGCCTATCCAAAGAATTAAAGTCAATAAAAATTAATGCAGACAGATGGGCTCACGTCATTAAAATTCTGCTCACTTTTTCTGTCTGCTCTTGGCATTCCTGTCGGTTTGTCGCTGCCCTTCAGCTGCCAGATGAAGATAAACAAATAGTTAAATGAAAACCTCCGTCTCTTAATTTCAGGTGATTGAAAAGTTTTGTCATTTCAGGAAAAAAAAATGACTAAATGTTTTTGAAAACTTTGCAGATCAGTTCATTTATTCACTCAGTTAATATATAGTCATCTGCTATATATTAGTGTAAAGGTAAGTGAAAGTCGTGTAATTTAATAACATGATATCATCTGTTTTTGTTTTGGAAACTTGATTCTATCCGAAAGTGAACTTTTCATTCCGCACTGTTTTTAGATTCCTGAATTTGAATCCATATTAAACCTGAAAATCTACTGGGATTTTATTTTGCAACCAGCTTTACCATTTTTTTTTTTTACCATTAATTAACTTCCCTGTATGAGCTGATATCTGAGAAGCCTAAGATATAAAATTTTAGATATTTCTCTCTTATGTACTTGAACCCTGTTGGCACAAATGATTTTGCACACCCTGTTCATCATTTATTGGAATATTCACAAGCTATAGACGATTTTCATGGACATTTAACTTCCTGGTACATGGTCTTTATTAACCCCAACAATTGAGAGGATATAATCCTGAGGAAAGATAATACCTTAAGGTTCCTGTTGGGGCATTTTCAGGTGCCCTACTTTTGAAGAAACATTGCAAAGAGAAGATGTGTGTTGGTAACCTTTTCCTGAAAGCTGTAACAGCCTAGAGGCTGTTCGTCAGTGCTGTTGCAGGTACTTGAGCTTTGCAAGTAGTCTTTCAGTAGAAATATTTGTAGAGATTATTATTGAAGTTGTTCAAGTCTGTTTAATATCCTGTTAGAGTAAAATCATTTTATGTACCGTGGAGTCCAAAAGTCTGAGGCATTTTTGGACCTTACTGGGGGAAATCCAGTGCACCACTTAGATAAGTACTGTTGCAATGTCTAAGAATGTGTTTGTGGCTGTAAGGTCAAACGGCTATGAACTACTGCTGCTAAGAGCTTTTTATGCTGACCCAGGCCTGTTTGCTCCTATTTCCACCATTTATAATGAAAAAATAATTAGAAATTTATGATAAAAGAAGTCTATAATTTAATTTCTTATTACTCATAGCTAAACTGCAAATGGTAAAATGTTCAGCTGGTGAAAAGGATCCAGAAATCCTGTAAACAGCCTCCAGATGTGGTGTTTTGTTTAATAAGCCCCATTATCAGTGTCTGACAGGTATAGACGTGATCAATCTTTCTTTAAAAAAAACTACCAGATCTTCCGTCTGTATCACTGGCTGCTCAAAAGATAATTACACACAAATCCATCTGTTGTGTCCTGTAAAGACACATTAAATGGATTTACTTTGGTGTGTGTATATTTAGTTTTACTTTGAAAGTGGATATTCATCTTGAGATACTTAATGGCTTCTACATTTGACCCTAAATATATATGCGTATATACAAATGTCCCTTTAAAATAGCATTGTATTGGCTTTTGATGAGCTGCAGAAACTGTAACAGATTTATAAGCTACTGTTTACTAGTGCTATAATTTAATGTTGTATAAAGAATTCGATCACATAGTATCCAGTGTGAAGTTTCTGTGGAATTTGTGATTGCTCACTTGTGTTGAGACAGTCCCAAGTCTTGTATGATATTAGACAGACTGATTAGGTTCTTGTCTCAGTGGTGAACTGATAGGCTCTTCACTGAACTTTGTGTCCATTTAATATGAAAGAGCTTGTCAATAGCCCATGCACTTACGAGACTTGTCCAAATAAGCGATGGGAGGATTTGGGCTGGAGGCCATCTGATGCTCGCAAGTCCCCATCCGACATAAGGACATGGAATGAATGAGTCTTAATGAGGCTTACAATAATGAGACACTGATCCAGCCAAGTGGCATATGGACGTCTGATCCTGATTGAACTTTAGAATATTTTTTTATTGGATTTCTGGTGTGAAATCTGTTAGCACTTCTGGATGTATATGAGCAAGTCTTTGCACATGATGTAGGACCTTTATTAGAAACACATTTGTCATTAGTATTTATATGTAACCAATTAGTTATTGTCTGCATCTAATTTTATAAATTAGCTGTGAATGGAGGAAAGAACAAAAATCACTATCGGTTTCTCAGAAAACACATAGTGCTGAATTCCTGTTATTGACTTAATCTTACAGAGCTGATCTTTCACCACACTAATGCACTAATTGGATAAGGGCTTTCTTTTAAGTCGGGAGTTTAAAGGACGCGATTCCAAAGGTGGAGCTGTTGTATTTGAATCAGTTTAGTTGGGGATAGGTGACGAGACTTGGATCCCAAGTGGGGGGGGGGCAAAGCTGATGAAAAGACAACAGCTGTAAATGCCACGGAGGAAGATGAGGACTGACCTCTTTGAAGCTACCTGTGGGGGGAACAGGAGGGAGGGGGCGCTGACATTTCACAAGCCTGCAACACGGAGATGTTTTTACACACACAAACATGTGCATGTATCTAATTTTCTCTCTCTCTTTATCTCTTTCACACACTCATACAAACACACCCAGAGACACCAGCACATACACACTCCCAAGGTATGTGCTGACCATTGTGTAGAGCTGTGATGTTTTACTGGCACTCTAAAAGCACTTAAACCTACTATTGAGCAGCGGTTACCATAAAAAGCACCATTACTTTTTTCAGCGTGTTTAAGCGTGCCATTTATGAAGTCCACCACTCAACAAATTATCATCTGTTTATTAAAAGCTGTCATCAGCCCATAGAAGTAGCCTTGGCCATGACGATGGTAATAGCCGTGGCCAATTTGTAACTGATGACTTAAACCTGCCTGCTGTATCAACTGACGACACGATAGTGATGGATGTAAAGAGTAAGAGAGAGGCATATGTTGTGTTGTCTAAAATGGTGTGTCGTTGATAAACTTCATTTCCTATCAGCGTGGCTCTAGGGATGGTGTTCTCGGTCGGTTGGTCCAGACTGATATATCTCAACAAATATCGGAGGGGTTGCCATTCGTGGTTCGTGGATCCCAGAGGACGAATCCTACTGACTTCTGTCATCCTCTGACTTTTGCTCTAGTAACTAACAGGCCACAAATTGGGTTTTTTTTTTTTTTTTAACAACTCTGGGAAGTTATCTCAGCAAAAACCATTTTAACCATTTTGTGACAGTCATGAGGTAAACAGCAGGAACACACTTCGCACGTTACATTGTAATTTACCGGGACTGTGTGTTTACAGGTATTTGATTGGCCAGTGCAGCAGATGCTTGCCGGATCACGTCGCATTGCGGTCTGCCAGAAGTTGAGCCAGCTTGTTTGTTTTTTTCTGGATGACCCTCTGTGTTTTTTGCCAGAGCCTTCAGCATTTGTACCCTTTCTGCGTTGCCAGACTGGCCTCATTCAAATGAAGGAGAGGGTTGCATTTTTTTTTCACACCGACCTAACAGAGTTTGAACGCAGCCGTATTCCTGTTTTCAGTGAAAGATGCTATGCTGGCAGCATGAGAAACTCGATTGCCTAATTTCTTATAATTTTTATAAAAACTCAAAGGAACACATTACTAACCACATAATTCTCACATGTCCCCCTGCAGACTTGGCATAGTCTCACACACTGCTCTTCCCTTGAAGAGCTCAATCAGCAGTCATCGATTGCTGTAATAAGATTATCCTACTCTTATGCCCCTGGTCACCTTGATTGTCCCTTGTTCAGTTTAAAGTTTGGACTCTAATAATTTCCTCCAAAGTTACAGATGATAGAGCGTAACTGTGATTAGGAGTTTAAATCAGGTTGTAGCCTACCCTTGGAAACTTCAAAGCTGTCCTGCTAATGAGTAAAACAGAATTATAGAAATCTGACAAGGTGACTTTTAATGAATATTTTATGTTAAGAATTTAACCTTATTACTTTACACAGCCATAAGAATACCTATTATTGAAATTTTCTAATGAGTTCTTGGTACTTCAGCCTACACAACCACTCAACCGCACCAATATCAGATCAAAATGGTACTGAATGCAGTGGCCAGTCTACTAGATTGGTTATCTTCATTTCGTGATCTTCAGTCCATTAATCACTGTGTGTGTAGATTGTGAAAGCATGCATCAGCATGCAGAATGTAAAATGAAATTGTCACAAAAGAAAAACTGCCAACAGAAATATTGTTATTGTCATTTTTGCCTGTTTGAGTACGCAATTCAAATTTCTATTTTTCGTTTTATTTTTATTTGTTTATTTATTTTTTTTTATTCTCCGGCACAGCGCCTTTAGGTGCAGCCGGTGATCTTTGAAAAGGACAAAGTGACCTGCTTAGGTGTAGAATATGCTCAGAGGCGGGATGACACTTACCCTTTTATAGAATCCAATGAAGGGAACAAAATGCTGTATTCACAAGACAGATAATTCATGCACTCACTTGCCAAATTAATCAAGTTGCAAAGCAATGCACTGCATATCCACCCTTATCACAACCATGAATGGCTCCAGCTTGTATTCTTGACAAAATCAGACTGTCATAGCACAAACGTTAATTGGTTTTACAGAGTTCACTCTTGCCTTTTGTCATTAACTTAGTATTCATTTCCAGAATCTCTCTGGCATTGTACTGGTCCTTTGATGATTGTATTCCCAGCACATTTTAGATGCATGTGCCGGACATAGAGCAAAGCACTGGCATTCCCTGGCTTTGCTTCTGCTCTCCTCTCATGCTTTGTTGCTTTAAATGAATTCTGCGGCATGATAAATAACATTACTGCTATCTGACATTTAGGATGTATGTTGTTGGATTTGAAGCTTTTGTGCTGGAACCCGTAATAAGCCGTGAGCTGTTTTCTTGTTTTGCAACAACTCTACCAGGCCCTCCGTTCTGCTTTTATCTTTTCGAAAAGGGCAGAATTTCTCATTTTGACCTGTGGTGGCCCAGCAGCTTAAATCTATAGGTTTGGTGTTTCTGGTTTGATGTTTAATGGTAGAGATGTACAACAACCTGACACGGGCCCTCAGATTTAAGGTAAAAAAAAAAAAAAAAAAAGAACTACAAAAAGAAAAATCAATTCAGTGATCAATCTCACTTTCATATGGCAGTTGTTATTTTTTTCCCTCAGCTTTTCCTCCCCTAGGGAATGTTTTTACAGTGATTCAACTAAGCGGCGCTTACATAGAACTGACATGAACTTTCCTCTCATTCACTCCCCATCAGTGCGTCTGTGCATCAGCGATGGCTCGTCACTAAAGCAAAGGTTGACTGTTCGAAATGCTTCAGAATTCGTTGCATCGGCACAAATAATGCATTATTTATAATACACCAAACCTACAAAATGCACTGACCAGATTTTAGTAAGGTGTTACATTTCTAACCTTTTTTTGTTTACTGTATGTCTGCGGTATTTGAGGACGTGATGATTTGTGTTGTTTTGTGAGCCTGTATGTGTCTTTTTTTTAAATTCATCTCTACAGAAAGTCAGTGGTTGAAGAACTGTTTCTTCCAGTCTTAGTAATGAGTCACTGTTTGCTACCAAATATCTAATAATGGTTTTTGGCATATTAATTGAATACCACCATTTCCATCACCGTTAATATTTTCCTGTGCACGAGGGTGTGCAGAGAACAGAGCTATGACAATGTGAATGAATGAGTGCTGAGCTCTGACATACTCTTTTTGTAAAACCTGTCACACAGATGGAGTCCTTGATATCCCCAAGACGCTGATTCAAAACGCCTCATACCGAATTTTTTCTTCTTCCCACTTGTTCGTTTGTACAATGCTATCAACCTCTCCAGACCTCATCTGAATTTTGCCAATTAATAGCCAGACTAATGAATACTTAGTGGTATTCAGGGGCAGTTAGGGTAGGGGGTCTGGACACAAGAATCTCAGGGTTCATTACTACAGCAAGGACAAATTCCTATTCAGGAATGAGACCACCAGAAAATTCAGCGTTCTCATACAGTTGATCCAAACAGGGTTTTTTTTTTTTCATTTTGAACCTTATTCATCCAAATGAACTTTACTTCCTACTATTATAGCATTTCATTTTACTTATATTTGAAGTTAACTGTTTTCTGGACAGTTTCTGGACAGCTTACTATTCACTAAGCCCTAGTCCTCTTAGTTACTGATGAATGGTCAATTAATAAAAAAATTAAGTGCTGTTTACCGTTTTAAAAAAAGACATTAAATACTTAATGTCACAGAAACGAGAGAACATCCACAAATGGTTTTACATATGTATAATGCTAAGTCTGTTAGTCTTAACTTTGTATGAAATTGTCAGCATGCTTGTGCACACGCAGAGCCATATTTATTGAACTTCAGCGACGTGCAGAGGAAGGGCACATGATGAGGCTGATCATCACAAGGCGCTTGATGTGCTTCGTAATCTGAAGTACAATTAGATCTTAGTGCAGCACACTTAAGCTCATCACAAATCCAATACCAATCAGTGCTGTCCTTGGCCCTAAAATGGCAGCCTGTTTAGATATTGATCAGACACTGCGTTGCTGATGAAAGTGTGGCGCAAGTTGTTTTACAATATTGATCAGTGGGGAAGAAGGGAAGCTATTTTCTGCAGAAAAGCTGTCACTGTTGGGCAGTAACCTAAGCACAGCATTTCTTTGCTTGAGAGAATGTGGGCAGCTTTCCCTAGGATGATATACTGTGCTGTCTATGGAAACGAAATTACTGTATTTGCATTTGTAGAGGTGATGGTTTGTAGTGCGGTCATATTCCTGTAGTTAACATCATATTTAAAAAAAAAAACGAAACAAAAAAAAAACATTTGGAATGTTTTGATATCACGTGTATGTGAACGGGATGGGCAAAATATTTTGTCCATTCAAATTATATATTATAATCTAGAATTAAAATGAAAAATGACACAACTGTAAATCCTCTAAGAAAGCTGGGGCTCAGAGAGTAATGTGGGGCACAAAATACCCCCCCGAGTCCTCATGGCATGGATGTTTATGGATAGTCTTACAGTGTTTCCTCGTTGATATTTGCTATTGATTTTGAGCTTCATACTGTGATAACCCTGGGGGTGTGTATTACTGTGCATGAACGCAAAAACAAACGAAAGATCCCACCACTGTTCTAGTGTTGTGTAACAAATTCTACAGATTATAGCTGTAGAATAATGTGTGTTACGGTGTTTGTATTTATATGTTATTATTGCCATAGAGCATATTTCCCAAATTTCTTTCTATATTTGTCTAATATTTAATTAGACTGTATCCAATGTTTTGCTCATCTGTCATCTGTGTTTGATATTACAGCAACTGATGAGAGAGCGTCAGCAGATGGCCAGTCGTCCATTTGCCTCAGTTGCTGTTGCACTGGATGCCAGAGGAGAACAAACGGAACTGTTGCAGTCTGTGGTTGATGTGAGTCCTGCTCGCTCATGCGCACACACACACACATACACACACACACACACACACACACATATATGCAGAGATTATTACCAAATTCAAACCTATACAATTTATGCAGTAAAAGAGAGTTTCATTGCAACTGCAGTTGCATGCCAGTTGTGCAAGAACCTTAATATGTACATTTCTTTCATTGTGATTATTGTAATGTTCTTTTCCTCCCAGATTCCATCATCAAAGCACCAAAGCATTTGACCACTTAAACCCCACCATGTCATCTTTGCACTGACACCTAATACTAGCTACTGACGTATAGAATATCACATAGATTTGTCGTGCTACATAATTTGACCTTATTGTGTTGTACTCAACCAGCTCTTGCCCTCTACTCGCAAAATGTCAGCCTTTTATCCACTGCCCACACCAATAAGAAATCTGGCGATGATGGTCCTTTCTTCCCAGGTCCCTCTTCTTTGTATGAATTTTCGATTGATGTTGAGAAAATGATCTTTTATGTGTATGACTGTATATGATGTCATGAAGGCAAGATTTTGGAAGATTTCTATGGTTTTTCTCGGAAGTTGTTGGTTTTTAAATCAATACATTTTTATGGTGGTTTTAACGTGTAACGTGTAGAAAAGAGGCTTACTAGCATTACTGAACTGAAGATGGACTGCTCCACTTGTTGTCCTAAATGTGTAATTTACTACATGTTTTCATTTTTGCCCAATATATCCATATGCGCTCAAAAATTTGATTAATTTGTTATTATGCCTTGGATGCTCATATGCTTTTGCGCATATGAATTATTTTGTACTGTTCAGCTGCTCCTACTCTTTATTTCAAAGATGTGAATACCTCCCATATAAATAAAAAGTAGAGAAGGAGTCTGGCAATAAGCACAGTCAAGAGCTCAGTGCCACATGGGATAGAAGCTTAGTTTAAAGCAATATGGAGAGCTACATCCTCAAACTGACATCAAACGACCAAGTGTTTCCTCAGCCAAGACCAGCTCTGTGTCACCTGCTGCTGAGAGAAATAAAATCACTGTAGCAACCAGCAAAGTGGCTCTACATTAGCTATTAGTGTAGCGCTGAGTGGTACTCACTGTGCATTATGGTATTGTGAAGGCCAATACAAAGAGGAGGAAAACAATTATTCTTACCTCTCTGAGTGCACTTTATTGTTGTACTTTCAAGTACATGCAGTGAGGGACAGTCTGAACCTGAATGGTGCTAGAAACCGCAGCTTTGCCTTGATTTAAGTAAATTGTTAATTACATTACTTGTCAGTGGGACATGTGTGTCCACCTGTCACTTAATAATTTATTCCAGCCCTCCCTTTCCTGCTCAGAAACCAAAGACAGTTTTCCTGTTATAAAGTGCATTAAGGTAGTGACTTTGCATCCACTGGAGAGTAGAGCTTTGAAGAACTTCCCCAAGCTGTTTTGGAAACGATAACTGGGAACAAAAAACACATCTTCAGCCTCCTGTTTCTTGACCCTTTCAAGATGCAGAGTGAACCTATGAATTGCTTGACTTTCAGTTTCACTTAGATGTCCGTCCAGCTTTTAAGGAAGTTACGACGTAAGTTTAAGTATTGTTGCAGAAAGCACCAGAAAACTTTGTTGTTTTTGGAAATAATTTGCAAGGCCTGTGTCCTAAATTAATTTCTCACAAATCTGTATGCAGATGCTTTTCAATAGCACCTACAAAACAAATGACATAGTAAATTCAGCATACAGTGGTACAAGCAAGCAACTTCCCTGCCCAATACTTTGCCAAAACATATTTTAAAATCACATATGATGATGACAGCCTTCACTGTAAATGTGTATTTTAGAGTCATTCCTTTAGAAAAAGCAAATGGTTTCCAATGTGCAAATGCATATGTTGGACCACATACAGCTCCATCACATGCCCTGCTACCAGCTGAAGCTGAAGCATATGATATGAGCCTAATTCTCTTTTATAAAGGTTAATTGGTCAGCATCTGGCACCACTTAGCTACTGGAAATATCGGTTGGTGTCAGAGAGGACACTGATGCCACGCAAGCATTACTGGTTTCCTGTTTGTTTTACCACCTCTGTTTGTATGTTTAAGTCAGATCTTGTCAGTCACTGACTGAATGCAGACAGGTTACATTAGATTTCAAGCATATAAGCAGGCACATAATGCACAAGTAAGTTTGGAAATCTGAGGTTTGCTTAAAAAGTTTCTGTTTTAGTGACATTACCCCTCACACCCTCTCCAACACACAAAAACATTTAAGACCTTATTTTCCAACTGTACTGTCAGCACTGATCTCACTGCATTAGTTAGTACCAGCTCCCTGTCACTATATCTTTGCAGACCCTCCAGCTGGTCTGAGAGAAAATTATAACAGCCTTTGTGCCCATTTCCTCCATTTTTGGTTGGTATAAGCCCCCAAGAGATGGACATTGCTTTTAGTGACCAAGATGTCAGCAGCTGTTGGACAGAGAGCCAATCGGGCCCCAACACTGCAGGCCCAGGCCTCGGTGTCACAGATGTCTCTATTCACTATGGCCGGCATACAACATATGGAACCACTAACAGACAGCGAGTATGATGGATGACACCTGTCAGCGTGGGGAAGGGGAAGGAGATATGTTGTGTGCGTATGTAAGTGTATGCATGTTTATGTGCTCGGATGGTTATGAATGACCATAATACAGTCCTCGTGCTTGATTAATGCGTAGTAGAAATGCAGGCTGGGTAAAACTGCTTTTGGGCAAATGGGCACACCAGTTTTAAAAAGCCTTGACAGAAAAAGCAGCGTTATGATCGAAATGGAATGGAATGACTTATTAATGTTTTTATTTTCCTCTGCGTAGTCGGAACGCGTCTGTTATCCCAGATTAATAAAAGCATTTCACAGAGAAAATGAGAGGGAGCAAGAAGAAAGGAGGTGGTTTATCTCTGCTAGTAGTGCTGCCTTTCACACAAACAAAAATGTGTTGTTTATGCTTTCATGGCAAAAATCACAGCATTGGTGTAACAGTAGTTACACCGAGGCATAGTTCTGTGTTGTCCAAAAAATGAACTACAAAGAATGTAATGTGCCCCAAAGTCATTTCAGCCGGTCACGTAATTTAAAGTCGCCATTGCAAGTGGGAATATTTTTCAGTAAGTTACTAGTACTAATACCAACATTTATACTTATACTAGTGATATTGTCAACTTTGTGTATAATGGGTAAATTAACAAATATTTCCAGATTAACAGTGAAGTAAGACAGTGTAAACACAACCCAACATTCACACCTGAGCTGATGGTGGTAATTACTGTACAGTAAATTTGATATGTATGTACAGTTAATGGTGCAGCAGTTTGTTGGACCAAAGAGGTTAACCAACAAACCAACATTGCCATCCCTTGCCAGTGATGATGACCGTGCAGTGATTAATATAAAGACTGAGTCTGTTTCTCCACCGTACAGCATTACATTAACTTATGTTACAAGTCTTACAAACCTCGGTTTTGTCTCAGTGTCACTAATTTGTTTGGAACAGCTGTAATGATGTTTCACCCAGTGATCCATGTAAGCATAATGCAGCTTGCAGTGGAATCTGCTTTAGCCAGAATTGAGGATAGGTTAAATTAGCTCTTTTGCATGAATGTTGCTCATATAAGCTATTCATTAGGAGAATTACTGGAACGGTCATGGAAATGGCAGGCAGTTTAATTGCCCTTGTATGTCAGCGATAGATCTAGTATGTGCCTCTCGACCATTCGAGTGTACCTGGGCAAATGCATGAGAATATTGTGCTCTGATCATGTGACATAATTGGGTCGAGTAACAATGCACACAATGCCTGGGATGCATGTATAATTACATTGAGATAATATTTACACGTTTCTGGCCATACTTTTTTTTTCTTTCGGTACCAGTTGTTCCTTTAACTTGATCTTTTAGGACGTTTTCTAGACATTTGATATTTTATGTAAATGAGTTTTATATTTCTTTTTTTTTTCCCCAAAAGCATCTGCTTCTAAAATGCTCACTATATCTTTTGTAAGTAACATCCTGCATGTGTTCGGCATATCAAGGCTTTTAGTGTAAACGCTCGTTCAAAATACACAAGTTAGTGTCAGTGTTTTTGCTTTTGCTGTTTGCGCAGAGTGAAATACACAACAAAATTCCACTGGAACATGTTAATACAAATGACTGTGTCCCACTCCCTAATCTGTCATGTTTTAATGCTTGCACTTGTGCGTCCCCATTTTTCTCCCTTTTCGCTGCCTCTTTCATCTCCATTTTAGATTCACACAAAGAAAAAAAGTCCGTTCCATTTCGACATATTATTATTCCCCCAATTTCTGTCCCCTCATCCAATCCATGCTGTGAAACCCTTGACATTCATTATCAGGATGACATGTTTTTCACGCTTGAGACGAGCAGTTTTGGCCATTAACTCCGAGGGTAGGTCATTGCCTCAACACGTGGGCTGTCTGACAGGGACACGCTCAAGTGTTTTTGTTGTGTGACCAATCAAAGCATTTGTCTCAGGAGGAGGGCGTCTCGTCTTAAATGCAACGACTCCAGCAGCTAATATCAGTGACCGCTGGTCCGCTGGTCCCAAAAAAAAAAAGAAAAAAAAAAGAAAACTCTGCATCACTTGTGCTACTGCAGAAAACAGCCATCGAGACTTTGCCAGTGTGACTGTCACATCACTAAGATTTAAGCTTGGTTGTTAAAGGTTTTGGATCCTTGTACCAGTTGAGTCAATTGAGTGCTTTTTCCTACATTCTGTCCATTACTATTTTAGGTGTTGTCTGTGCAGGACATGCGACGTTCCATGGTCCGGTATTTTTCTGTAAAATCTGAATTTTCCTCTCTTCCTCTTCTCAGGGAGTCCCTAAACCTGTTGCGATGGAGCCTTGTTCAGGAGGGAAAGCTGCTGTGTTGACAGTCCTCATGCGTCTGCCCTCTGGGGCCTCAGGCTTACCTCCACCAGGACAGTCAGGTACAGTAACAGCATGTTTCACTTCTGCAGCATGAATCTGAAATGAGTGAAAGACCACATTCATTAACCAGACCCAGTGCGTCTTAGAGTAAACCAACAAACAAAAAAAAGGTTTGTATCATGAAAAACATTCAAATGCAGTGTATGTTGTCTCTGTGTCTGTGTATGGTGATGATACATGTACCCACAATATCATTTGTGTTTTTTTCTTTTCTTTTTTTAATTGAACAAAGCAGTTTGTGGAAATTGCCTGTTGTTCACCACTTTCATGTTTTTCTTGCCCCCCCCCCTTCTTCAGGACTCATCGTTGCCAGTGCGCTGATAGACATTTCACAGCAGAAACCAACAGATTTTAAGGACAAGTCCCAGGCTTTAAAAAACCGAAAAGCCCTTCCTCCTGCGCACCAAGGCACCTGCGTCTGAGTCTCAGCCCGTCAATCCATTGGGTCCCTTTTTATACCATCTGAGGTCACATTGCACCAACTTGTCGAAGGTCCCAGTTGGAAACCTTTCCAGAGACAAGAGATGGCCTCGCGTAGAAGATTTCATTCGGCTGCTACCACTGAAGTTTTAACGTCCCAAGAGCACAACCCTAGTTACCTTTCCTGCCTCTTTTGCTCTATTCTGCATATGTCAACCTCAGAAATTCTTCTCCAGCCTCCGCAACAGCATCCTCCACCCACTGGGCTCTAACTTCTTCCCTTTAGCTTGGGCAGTCATCACGGCAAAGCGTGCTTAGCGTCTGCCCAGAGAGGAAATCTTCCTGATCGGTGACATCAGAGACTGATTGATAAGAAGGATCTGCACCAATTGAAGCTTCAGTCGAAAATAATATTTTGTGACACCTCATCGTCCATTTGCTCCGCATGAGGGAAAAGCAAAGGTGTCTGTACATTAGGTTATATCAGAGTTGAAGGGATTTCCCTCACACTGTGTTGGAAATAAAAAAAACAGAAGATTTAAAGTGGCTGGTAGATATCCAGTCTGTGCTGCCTATGGGGTGTCTGTCCTCCTTTTTTTTTTTTTGCTTGCCAACAAGTGGTATTCTATGGTGCTAAAGCATTTAGTTTTTATGATAAGCCTCACTCGGTCTTTGCCATAGGGACTGAATTCATTCTGCCTTTTTTTTTTGTGGGGAAAGCTGCGCGCTTGGCCGGGATTCTTTTTAACACCACGTGACCACACAATAGTGTTTTTGACAACTAGACTATTTTGTCACACTACTTTGCCGATTCCCATCAATGATCTGTTTTAGCATTTCCTGTACATACGTATCATCCACCCAGCTAAAGCTAAAGTCTGTATTTTCCCGTGGAGTACGTGTACAGATGCTGCAGAGGCATGAGACTGCTGCCATCACTACCGGCAGCATGCGGGTGAAGACTGCAAACCGGAGGAGGCACGAACAAATCGTCAGTGGTCGAAGTAACGCATGGAAACTTAAGAAAAGTTAGATGCATCTTATTAGCAAACTGGAGGTTTCATTTCTGACTGAAATTCAGAGATATTTTTTTTTCCAATGTGCTCACTGTTGAAGAAGTCACATAATGCAGAGAAACACTGAAGGTCTCTTAAATTCTTTGCTGTAGTTAGTAATTGTATCATTTTGCTGTGCAACTTGGACATTAGGCTTTTGAACTTGCCCTTGGATTGATGTGGTGGGCGGATGCCATTTAGGAGAAAGACGTCTGCTCAATAAAATTAGACCAGGGACATCATGCTCCTCTGGCTGTTTACTAGTTTGTTTTGTAAGTTTTTTTTAAGAGTCCTCTGAAGCTATGACTTTATTTCCATCTTTGGGTACAAGGAGTTATGTTACCTTTTATAATGCCTTGGCTTTCCATGAACTCCTACGGAGGGGGGGCATGTTGATCTGCAGAATTTTCAAAGCTGTTGACCATTTTTAGCCCCGACTCCATCCTGAGCTGTACAGTGTCTTGTTGAAACAAATGTGAGTCTTTGTCACTCTTATCTCTTGAGACTTCATGTGTTTGTCAGGTTTTTATGACAGAACGGCAAGAGATTATCATTTATTTTAGGCCTTGTCACCTGTTACCATATCTATGATAAATTGTTAAGTCTTTTGCTACACTTGTGAAAAGAGCATTTCTGTTAATATTTTGTTTTGATATTTAACAGATTCCTGTGTAATAGCGCATTTAACTTGATTTTATTCTTGACTTAAATCAGTTGTTTTAATGTCAACTCTTTTTGAATTGTGCATCTTTGAGGACTTTATGGGCATTGTCTTGCTTTTTGTTGCAAAGTGGTCATTATGATGCATTTCATAAGGATAGTATGCCAGCTAATGTGTTTTTATTTTGTGTTTGTAGAGTAATCTTATAACAGTGTCATTACACAGGAATCAGGGTCTCACCGTACCGTGAAAAAAAAAAAAGATGAGAAACTGCATATCAGTAATCTTCAGTGTATTTTAAATATGGACAACATGCCAGAAAATAAAAAAACCACAGACCTGAAAATCATTTGTGCACTGGATTCTTTTCATGTAAAGTATTTATAGTACAGGCACTGAATGCTGCAGTACATTTCTTGTCTTTCCTCTGCTTCGGTCTGTCTGGGACTTGCTGCCTCTGAAGCTTAAACATCCAGTTTGTAATTGCATTCTGGTGCTCAGTGTTCAACGCTGGTTGATTGCCTCAGCTAAAGATAATTATTCCTCCTGAAAGTGACTGAGAGAGAAACCAAAAACAAAAAAAAGACTTAAATTTTGGTGTTTTTTTTTTTTTTTTTTTAATGCAGAAACAGTAAAATTGAGCAACTGTTAAAAGTGAAATTTTTTCTTGGTAGCTACGTTCAAATTGGAAAACATTTTTAGCTGAAAGGGATGAATCTAAACACCTTTATTTTACCTAACTGACTACAAGTCTGAATTAAATCACTCAGTCACTGATTGAAAAATAAAGAATTTTCCTCAAGTTGTATTTGGAAAATTTCAAATGAAAATGGAATAAAACAAAAGTCAGTTGTTCGCATTAACTTTTGGATTACAAATTTAAACATAACTGCTGTTAACATTTTAATTTTTTTTTTTAAATTTTACCTTCAAGGTTCATCTCAGGCTACACATGTGAGAAAAGAATATGTGGCATCTGCCTGAGGTCATAAGGTTTGTCCTTCGGTGCTCTGCAACCTTTCACAATTGTGCTCGCTCTTCAGCTTCAGTGCTGTGCATTCGAACCAGGATGTAAAGAAAAAAGGGGATGCAGCCTGCCAAAGTGCTACTCTGGATAATCCTCACTTATACTCAACAGTATATTTATTAGCCGCGGGCGCTCTTGGAGGAAAGCCACGAGTACCCTGAAGGAGTGCTCACCATATGGGTATATTATAATGCTGTTGATGGCAAGAAACCTGAAAAGATAAACCCATTTTGCGCCACTCGACGTGAAGGGCACATGTATAGTGCACTTGCTCTTTATGAAGAGTTTCCCTTCATGTTTCAGTTTCCAGTGCAGTGTTTTTTACTGCATTCTGCGTAGTCAACAATATGTGTAGCTTTTAACTCACTCCAATACCAAAGATGCACTTTGAAGAGAGGGGGGCTTTTCTGGCCTGTGCTTATCCCCCTCGGTTTGTCTGTTAAAAGAGAATCTATGTGCCCTGTATGTACGTCAAGCACGCACGTTAAAAGGGAGGTGACAGGTGGTCTTAAACCATCATTGTGCTTAGCAATTTCGTGGCAGCCAGTTGTACATGTGAAGCGCTGTGTGACTCCCATAAATCCTCTCCTGCTGTTTCGGTTGATGTTGACAACAGACAGCATGAAATATCTTCAAAAATAGGTACATTAGTGCAATTTTTGTCATTTGTGCAGCAGGCAGTAAAGTCACATAATGACTAATGAAGGATGAATACATGAAACATTGTACAAACATAATTGCTGGCTGCTTTGAGAATGGGTTAGAGGGGATCACAGTGAAACATTCAGGATAGAGAATTGACTCCTGTGCTATGACTGTGCAGAGATGGACACAAAATCAGAGCATAACTGAGGCTTTTTGCCTGATATGCAGCTCATATGTTTCTTAATTACACAAGGAACACTACCTGCTAGAACAAACTCTCCATGAATATTCAAACCAGCATTGATTTTAAGTGGTATTGCCTCAGCCATATGACTACTTCTCACCCAATGCTCATGATGAGGCCTGAGGCCAGAGCACCATCCATTCTGTTAAAATGACACACTACGAAAGAAGTTTCCCAATAGCTTTATTTTCTGAGGATGTGCTTAATAAGCGCATAGGAATATATTTTTGGTTTGTGTAGTATTTCTTTATGCTTTCTTCCATGTTGTGTTCTGTCCATTTGATGCATTATTGCTGCATCAATTCTTCTTCCAGCGAAAAAAATAATTAACTGCATTATTGGGAAAAGGTGGAACTAGTCTTTTTTGCAAATTATTCAAAATGTTGCCCAGGTTTTTTGTTTTTTTTAATTCATGACCAACAGACACAAAGACTGGCCGAGATGATTTCCACATGAAAAACATGTTTTTTGTTTCTACCCTCTTCATTTACATAGAGGTGTCCTTGATCCATAGCAGACTGCCAGCCACAGTGGCCCCTAAGGTGTGAATCAGCTTCATTGATCTCCCTTGAGAGCGAGCAGAGTGTTATCAGAGAAAACGCTCATCACCCCAACAGTTTTGAGAGCGCTCAGCTCCATGTCGTTGGGCGAAGATCTGATGAAACATGTTCTTTTTAGTCAGTGTGAATTCCTTTCAGGTTTTAGACACTGTAACCCACTAATAGCTGCATGTGAACACCAGAGCCAGATAATTGGCTCCGTGTCGGAAAAAGGTCCACGGAGCCACTAAAATCTGAGTGCTTTTGACCAAACAGGCTGTTGGTTTTTCCAAAGTGCGACTAGCTGTTATTTTTGCAAATTGTCGGTCAGGCCAACAGAGGTCATTGCTAAGTACTGGACTGACTGCTGTCCTGAACGTGAGTCACTGTCGGCAAACTGAGTCTGGTCCAGCCCTGATGGTCATATTGTCTGGAAATTATTGATTTATATTTTAATTCCTGGTCCTTGATGACGTTCACAGTTGCTCCATATCTGGTAATCTATTGCTCTGTTCTCATTTGCATTCTCAGCCCACAGCTCCTGACTAATTTTTTTTAAAATAATAAAATCAGTTGCACAACCACTTTTTTCAATCACTTGTTTGTCTTTCCTGGGATGACAAAGTCAAATTTCTGTGCATCAGTGTCACTGTGAGCTAACTCGGTTTCCATTCTTGTTGCCTTGATAACATTACAAAATGCTCCTGAAATTAATTAGATAAAGAAGAAGGAACTTTGACCTTGTCTTTTTGCGTAATTTGTCACAATGCACTTGATTCAACCACCAGATGGCACTACATAAATAAATCTGCATTATCAGTTTAATTGTCATGAATGAGACTGGTCTGATTTTGGTAGGTCGCACTGGTTCAGGTTAATAGTTCTCACGTGTGAATGGGCGCAGTGCCTCATGGCTCAGTGCAGAAGTGAAGGCTCTCGAGTGCTCTGATTCACTTGTGATGTGAGAGTATGGATTTTTATTCCTGTTTGTCTTGGTTCGTCTCCAGCATTACCGAGAGATGTGATTAATCTGTCACTTTCAGTAATAAATTATGGGAATGTGTCAGAAGACAAATCTGTCAAGGCATCCAGTATAATCCTATTGGATTTTTTTTTCCCCTGCTGAAAGACTTTGGTGCACAAAGTGCACATTGTAAATCAAACTGTCCAGGTCTTAAACTTCAGGAGATATTAATGTCAGTGTACTTTACATATAATAGTGAGGGAAAAAGAAATGAGCTAATGAATATCTGTGAGGTGCTGTACTGTAGATTATTTACTGTGGATCATGCCTACCACTGAAATTTCATCATCACTACTGAACTTCACATTTTGAAGGATCAGCATGTTGACTGAGATCCAGTGAAGTCTGGAAACAAAGCAGTCACTTGCATAGAGACAAGTCTAGAGGCCATATTACCAGTCAGTTTACTCTACTCTAACTTGACAGAGACTGAAGGTCACTTCAGTAAAATGTGTTCATTAGAATGAAATGAAAGAATGAAAGGCTCATGTTATTAATATGGGATTTGTTTCTATTTTTATTTTTACACTACTATTAAATTCACCTCGTCTTTATAGTGCGCTATGGAAAAATAGTTTTATACTGTGTATTGACGCTAAAAATTTCACACATTTTCGAAATGTCCCTTAACTCAAATAAGCAGTAGAGTGTTCAAGAGCTGTGTTGGCAACATAAAAAACCACACAAATAAAAACAATTGCCTGAATTTCACACTTTTATTTTGGTACATATTTATAGCAGTTCGTTAGCAAAGTAAACCAGATGTAAGGAAACTGTACTGGTCACATTAGCTTATGTTCGGACATCTGCACTGATTGTAATTGGCCGGAACTTAACCAGCGTCTACACCTGTTCAGCCAGGTGTAGACGCCATGTTGAGCGCACGTGCGCACCTGTCGCTAATTTGGAGGAAAATCAGAGAGAAGATGCGCTTATATTCTCGGCTGAAGTGGATATTTTATTACCAACCTGACGGTCATATTAACGGTCTTTAATGTATGATCGACATTAACTGAATTACATGCCTGCAACAAGGCGGGCTATTTAAACGATGCTGTAGTTTTGAGGACGCACTGGATATGTGGCATCCTCAGTCAAATTTCCCTGCCAGCATTATAACATCGCTCCAGGAGGCTCTGTGTTGGACTAATTGCGTTTTAGTTGCACTCTCCGTTCGCTCTTGGCCACAAACTTGCTGTTAAAGCTGAAAGCGGTGGACTCTCGTGGGAACTGGGACCACTCCGCTCCTCATCAGCAAGGTAAGAACTACGCTGGGTTTATGTGCTGAGACTTTTATTGCTATGTCAGGCCACGAGGCTGCTTCTGCTGGTTGCAAAATTATTTTACGGACATGATAATGTACTGTTTGGTGCAGTTGGTATTCTTTATGTGACTAAGCTCATTCTTCTTTGGTTGTGCATTGTGGTATTTTGATTTGTATTATAGTGAAATATGTATCATGAGTGTTGTGGCCTGTCTGTTGGTGTGGTGTTGTGTTGTGGGGGTCCCTTTGCGTGCTGCACACCCAGATCTGTAGTGGAGATGTGTTGTGCTCCACAACACATCTGTAGGTTTTGCTTCATTGCAATCTTATCATGGCTGTTGTCACATAAAGTAATCATCCTCAGCATATCTCTACATACTTTATATTGGCAAAGCATTAGAAAAAACCCCCGTTATGCTTAAATAAATTTCCTTGATATATGACAGCTTGCTTTACTGCTTTTTCTATCATAATTACATCTGAAGTGCTGAGCTCCTGTTCTCTGGATTATGCTGCTGCCTCACTCATTTGCACTTGTTGCCAATATTAAGCTTCATCTGTGTACTGATGGTCATCTGCTGCTTATCCATGCTGCATACCAATTCAGAAGAGACTTCTTTACCTGAAAATGTTTGAGTTAATAATAATAATCTGCTGCATTTCTGACATTTTTAAGCCTGTGGAAGCATAGATGGATTGCTGGATTTAGATTTATCCATCTCAGTTAACTAAACAGTAGCTTATATTCTGCTTGGTGCCTGATTTGCTTAGCCAGGAGATGAACCACGTGGCTGGTGTCTGGCTCTGTATCTAATTTGGCTTTGAGGAGGATGCTGATTATTACCACTCCCCAATTCTGCTACACTGAGCTTAGTGTGTGCTTGTGGCCTGAACTAGCCTGCTGATGTCAACTAGCCTGAAAACACAAGGTTTACTCCACTTGTGCAATTTACAGTATCATGTTTCTGTAACCATTAGCCACCAGCTGGCTGAACAACCCGTTTCCATGAAGGACATAGTCACTGTGTCAAGGTCTCAGAGGTAACTGCTGTCCTTAAATCTGTTGACATTTTGGACAAAAGTCATTTGCATTAAGAACTAGTGATAGCTAAAATGCCATTATGCACTTAGATGGTTAGCACTTCTTTGATAAAGTGGATTTTGCTGCATTTGTGACAAGACCAAGAAGACACCGTCTTAGGAAATGCATGGATAGGAGGTCTGCTACAGTGGACAGAGGGAGAGCCTGCGGACTTTGAAAATGAATGGACTTCAGTAATTTAAAAGGAAGCAGGAGCAAATTCTCATGTGGGAGAGTCATTACTTTAATTGAGAACAGCTGGTGTCATACTCTCCGTTTCACCCCAGCTTGCCCTTTCTGGAAATGGCGCTCTCTGTGGTGCTGAACCACTGGCTAAGTGGCAGGACAGTCCACAGTTTTGTGTTCAGTATCACTCAGAGACCAAAGTTTCTCAGTGTGGGCTTCATTTTGGAGGCCTTTTTTTTTTTTTTTTTTTTTTTTTCTCTCATCACAGGCCGAGCACAATAGAGCATGGAATGACCAGTATGTCTCAGCATTAGGATGCACTGTATCTGGTAACCTCGTCAGCCAAGGGGGGGAAAAAAAAAAGGATTTGTAGTATTTGTAGCATAACATATTGAAATATGCCAATTCTGATATGTTCACACTCAAAGCCTTCACGCGTTAAACACTAGAGCTGACAGAGCATCCTGAGGCAGACAAGTTAGGCCTCCATTTTTTTTTTTTTTTTGGATGAAATGCCGTGTTTGGTTGTTGAGCTGTGATATACAAGCTGCTGTGTGCATGTTACAAATGGAGCCACACCAACAGCTTCTTTGACATGGTGCCATTTAGTTTGGAGCAGGGTAAACGTACAGTAAATGGTAAATAAGTTAGACCTAGCAGCCTCCAGTAGGCTGGGTGAGTTCAGTGTTGTGGAGCGTTTGTGTATGTTGACAGTTTACTCTCCCCTGAAGCCTGAATCTGTTACACCATTCTTACATAATGCTATGAACCCCCTAATTTCTTGTGTAGCAGTCCTCAAATGAAAATCTGCCAACAATTTTCATAATTAGTTAATTGTTTGCCAATTATTATTTGCAGCCCTCATGTATAGTTTACACTTTTCTGACCATTTCAAGAGCTGTCCTCAGCCTGTACACTGAAAGGTCACCCTCTCCAGCTCTGTCACATTTACTCTACTGTTTTTTCTTTACCCATCCAGGAATTCAAAATGTTTTCAGCATCTTCCATCTTTTCAGTTACGTGGTGCTTACGGGTTTGGCTTCAGTGTGCAATCAAGGACCTGCATTATTATCTCTTATCTTTGCTTGCGTATTGCTCTGGAGAAGATGTGAGGGGAAGCATCTCAAAGTAACTGATGCCATGGAGTGCTTACTGTGAAAAGTCAGGCACACCTTGACATTTTGGCACAAAAATACCTAAAAAAAAAAACAGCACGAAAGTAATAAAGCGAAATTGCTGCTGCTCTCCTGGTTAATGGAAAAGGTGAAAACCACAGAGTAGTTTTTGAAACAATTGCTGAAGAGGTCAGAGTTGCTGTAATTAGATGTGATCCCTACCAGGCAGTGCTGCTATGATTGAACCGTTTTATCAGTATTCTCTTTTATCTATGCCAAGGGTGAACATTTGGATTGAGCAGAGCTGCAGTGGTTTTATAGTTGTGGGAGGGGGAGTCTCAAAACACTATATCTCCCAGTCCTCAGGGCTTTATGGCAGGGGAACAGTAAACCTGGCGAGCAATAATATTTATCATAGGTTTAATGACAGCTATTTTTGTCTGGCGGCTTCAGTCGGCTTCTGTGTGTGTGGCATTCTTAAAACCTGAACATCTCAAAACGTAATAGTACTAAAATCAGATACCATGAAACGGTACAAGAGTTCTGACATTGACTCAAACGAACGTGGTGAAATTTGGTGTTTGACTGGGTATTTATGGTAGCCGAGGGAACGTGTCAGCCATCACAGCAGTGTGGCTCATTTATGGGTTTTTAGTTGTTTTTAACAACCATAAAGATTCATGGCACAGAAAAAAAGAATATGCTTTAAGAGCACATGCAGATTAATAGGATCAGTTCACTGTTCCAGTTTCTGTGCTAAGCTGAGCTCAGCTAACTGGCTGTTAACATTATATTTAATGAACGGATATGAGAGTGGTATCAATGTACTCGTCCAAGTCTCTGCCAGAAAGTGAATAAGAATTTCCCAAAATGTCAAATGGTTCATTTTAAAGTTCACATTTTCTAAAAGCATGTTTTGTGTGGTTCCAAATTATTCCAGGGATTTGTTTGAAGCAACACGTCGGAATATCTCCAATCACTATACTTCCCTCCTACGTTAGTCAGAATGGACAGTTGTCATTTCCATCTCATGCATAACACGAGGAGGATATTTTGGCCATTTTGGTTCTGTGACACATCTAATAAATCTTAGGCTCTCTGTCTAGGTCAAGTATTCCATCACTGTGCCAAAACAGTCTGTCCTCTATAGGCTGCGTCCTTGTCCGCCTGTGTCACTCCTCACCGGGACTGATGTGATCTGACTGACAATGGCGGTCCGTCTGCCAGGTGCTATCTTATAATCCTGCTTTACAGGCGTCCTTCCTAGTCGCTGAAAGACCAGATACACTAACATTGTGGGAAGGGAATGATAAGAGCCAAAAACAGGATGTATCGTTTGCTATTGATCGTAGAAACCGGCACGAGACACTGTTCACCATATTTATTTGAGCTGTTTTGGTAAACATTGAACAGGTGAAAACAAGTTTTAATTTTTTTTTAATTCATGGCTACTTGTACATAAAGGTGGGCTCCTACATGAGGTGTCTGAAAGTTTATGCTGGTAAAACCAATATGTCAAATTAGATAAACAGTTGTGTAGCGTGTTTCGACCCTTTTAGAAACAAAACTGAGACACACCATCTATAAAGAAGTGCATCATCAACCTGGGATCATACATGGAAGTGATTTTAACAGTTTTTTACACATTTTTAGAAATGGAAAGGATGTTCAAAAATAAGTCTTCAGTGTTCATTGTCATTATGTTGTACATTCTTTGAATGTCTTTGATAATTAGGGTGTCATTAAGTACATAACTATGTAAGAGTGTGCATCTTTTCCTCCATTTGCATCAGCAGTAATTGCTAGCAATCAATGTGTACTGGCTTTTGTCTTTTGGCATTGGTTATCAGTAATGTACACATTCTTTATTCACCAAACCCCTGTCCTCTTGCTCTACTGAGATATATTAGGGGAAAAATAAAATAAAATAGTGGCTGTCTGAGGAATCGGGAACAAGCCAACAAAACATATTTGACTTTTTTTTTTTTTTTTTTTTTAGCCATTAAAGACACTTTTGAAAATTCATTTTGTTCTCATTGCTGTTACAGATAGTTTGATATTCCTCAAGAAAAATACAGTTTAAGATAACATTATGCACTTTGTCATTAAAATATAATTACACAGTAACGTCAGATCTGTAACATGAGCAAAGAACCGTACCGTCACATTTTATAAATCAAAGCTACACTAGATGAAGCTGAGAGGCCTCAGTCACCAAAAAACTAAAGCACACTCTCAAAAACATTACAGACAATATGTTACAAGCTAACATCAGCAAAGTGTAATAGAGTGAACATTTCATGTATCATATGTACAAAATGTTCTTTTTCTGAGGCGATGTGATGAAACCACAAACCAGCATAACAATCAAATCAATCTACAAAACTGATCTATGAGTTCAAATGTTTGAATCGTGTAACATACAGTGTGTTTATGAAATGGGTTACTTGTCCATAGTGACATATTACAGATCAACACTTAGCTTTCCTTTTGTTTACCTAAAGCAGGTTTAATAACAACATGACTCACAGTTATGCAGAGACTGATCCGCTTTATCCTCAAAACACTGACTGTTCAGCACATCGGCGGTCCATTCAGTCAAATGTGCACCGGTGGCACAAATTCCAAAGAAGTGGATTTATTCACATGGTTATCAGATCAAAAAAAAAAAAAAATATGAGTGAGCCACCAAATTGCCCCCCACGAGGCATGGAAGGCAAATGAGCTAATATCTCAGCAACAGCTTCAGCAGGTCTGTTTTCACCACAGCAACAGTCAACATGGATTCCTCAGATATAATCCACTGTCTATGATTTCAGTGCTCTCACCATGCTCTGTTGCTCCTTTCCACTTCAGTAAAAAAAAAATGTAGATGTCACACTCTGGCACATGTTTAAATTAAAGTTCATGAGTTGAATTACTTCTTGAGATAAGAGTGTCCTTCCACAGGCCTCACATCCTACAAAAGGTAGTAACCTTCTAGTGATAATACTGCTGGCGTAAAACCAAAGGCTAGTGCCAGGAGCATACTCGAGGGGTGTAAGCAGGTGAGTTCAGCTGGTGAGCTTCTAGCGATGGCATTTGAGTCATTGGACTCTTCCAGTTGATGGTTCTGGGGGAAGAGACCATAGTGTTATACTGAGTGGGCATTTGACAAAAATATTTTTGAAATGGAAATTTATTTCTCTTTCTGTGGGCTTCACCATGAATCTGAGATTTAAGAGATGATAGAATGTGTAGCTTGTGTAAAGCAATTCTGTTTACTTTTTATGATTATTTTCATCTTGAAAAATGCCTGATTTTCCAGGAATTCCAAAAGAAGTTGAAAAATTGGAGAAAAGTTTTTATTTTCAACTTAGATGGAAAATCTAGTGTATTGATAGAATAAAAATCATAGTACAAACAAAGTGAAGAAATAGTTATGACTTGAAGTATAAAATATTGAGCAAAGTGTATATTGTCGTTCTTAAATAACAAATTTAAGGATCCATAGAAAAATATTTCATGTTAAGTCTGATATTGGTCTCTGTAGTGATATTATCAGCCTCACAAATACTATTGGTTTGACCTCTAATATGAACCTTGAATGGAATGCACAGAATAAAGCAGGTCTTACCACACACACAGCAGCATCCACTGTTTGATTTGACACCAGTTTTTGGGCCTAGAAGGAAGAAAATCAGAAAGAAGGTAGAGAAACATTAACTTTAATTCTTTTTTTGTTTGGCTTTCAAGATCACACACTGGCTGATGGTGGTGCAAATGAAATATATACAGCTGACTGCTTCTTTGATATTATCAGTCATTTAGCTGGTCTCAGTGTAGTGGAAGGAACAAACTGCCTTGGCCTTTAAGGTGAACTGTGGTAAAAGGGAGGGAAAGTCAGTGACAAGGTCAAACAAAATCACTGCTGCATCAACCTAAACTTCCACTGCCACAATTATGAAGCCAAATACTCCCAGCAATAAAATGTATGGTAATACTTTCAGTTCCCACCAATTTCCATAGTTTAGACCTACATCAACCCCTTTGCATAGTCATTCTCTTCAAGCAAGATGTGCGAGATTCTTGTGTGTGCGCGCGCGCATGTGTATGTGTGCGTCTGCATGTGTGTGTCTAAAAGTTTGTCCGTGTGAGATCCCCCGTTTGTGCAGGCTCAAGGTTATGACAGTTTAATACATTAAAACTTTTCTCAGACTGCTCCAAACCTTTTCAGCCGCACATAAAAATACCCACCTGTGTCTGCACACACAAATACAAATACACACTCACAGATACAGAGGTGGAGTACAGAAAATGATAAAGTGACTCTACAGTGGTTTGGGAACAATAAACACTCCACGCGTTGGTTCTTAAGCAGAAAGAATTCTATGCGGCAGGGTTCTGGAGAAGAATGATTAATTGTTCTATAGGAGGTCTTTCCTCCTGGAGGATGTTTTTACCGGTGATAAATCATATTATCGCTATTAAAAGCACATATGATAGATTGTCTCGCTTAAAGTATGTGATATCATCTCATTTAAAAATATAGCCCCATAGTATTTATCAGAGGAGAACAGCAGAGGTCTGAAGTGTGTTGGTGAGGCCAAAAAGTACCAAAGCAGCTGGAGGATCTATAAGCACATTTGCAATTTATGATGTTAAATGTCAAAATCAGATCAGCACATTAAACAGATTTCCTACAGTTGTGTTTGATATTTCAAAACCAATATTCAATATGCATATTTTCTGTGACTGTATACGGTGGAAAGTTTCATGGGTCAACAAATGTTGAATTAAATGAGTTAGATCTAAGAAATTATAGAAAATTAGAATAATAGAAATAACTTCATCTGCTGAGGAAGATTGTGTGGTATGATCAAAAGCTCCAGTATAGTTACTAAATGGGCTTCGTGGTACAATTGTTTTTGTCAGCAATGGCTTCCAAGGTCAAAAAGAAACTTTGAGCCTCTTGGGAAAAAAAACAAGCTTGAATTTAGTTGAGATTCTGTCAGATTAATTATACAGCTACTTTGAGTTGGTGATTTATGTTCAGTGCAAATGCAGGAGCTTGTGTCTCATGTCAGTAAGCAGCATTTACATGCTAACTGTTTAACAGTGAGCAGCTATATTTATACCAAAGTTTACAGGGATTTAAGTAACAATGTTACCCTTAACCATATAGTTTTGGGAGGACCAAATATTTGGTAGATCCTTACAATGATACTGTCCCTGCACGTGCACACTCACATACACACACACACACACACGCACGCACATGCACTCACACAGACACACTACCCCTGTGGGCCATTTCTAATGTTACTGTGGCAACCAATTAGCTTTGACACGACAGCTTTGGAAACTCTGAGTCCACACTGACGTCTCATCTTTCAGCCCAGGAGGGGGGATTCTGTGCATGCCATCATAAAACCGTCCCTGATCCACCAAGGTGACAGAGCCAGACGTCTGACACTCAGATAGAGGCCCTGAACTGATCTCAACCTGATGTTTTGGCCTCTCTTTGGATTCAGGCACTTTCTTGCAGATGTTTTGGGAGGTTTGAGATGCCTCTGTTATTGTGTGATAAGACTTCATGTTTGTCCTTTTATTTTACCTTAAAAAAACAGATTGGTAAAAGCGATGCTTAGTGTAATCTATGCTTACCTCAGCTCCACTGAGGCAAGTATTTACTAAGAAAGCTTTATTTTGTCTGTAAAGACAATGTGCTGCTTAGGGGACTAGATCGTGGCATGAAGAACGTTGCGGATTTCTTTAGATTAGTTTGTGTTTTTTTTCTGGAGCTATTTCGAGCGTAATATAAAAGTAAAATACAAATATTAAAAATTTAAAAATACAAACTTAAAAAAATTAAGATAAATGGGATTGGAGAAATCTGTTTTTTCAACCCTGCTCTCAGATCTCACAGAGACACATTTAGTGATTTTTTTCTTTATGGCATTATAAAAGTTATGCAGTGATTTAATCTCCACTTCCTTCTCTACTTTTATTTTTTTTATGACTTGCAATTTTTATTTTGAAATATAACATCAGTGCTGTGAATTGGAAAAGGAAAAAAAAAAAGATACAGCCTGGATTTAATTAGAGAAACTCTTACTTTTAAAACTCTGTACATTTAAAACTTCACCTGTAGGGTCCCACAGATGTGATATAACGAGTCGCCATCAAGATCCAGTCTGTTCATGTCTGTCATGGTGTCCAGAGCATTATTGGTTCGCTCTTTACCCCTCCGGGTGATACCTGGCTCTACTACAGTTGGCTGAATCGGGGGCTGAGGTTGCCAGACTCCAACATCAGTACCGTTGCCAAATGCCTGGATGGCATTACCTGCAAGAAAATAGTGCAATGACTGCTGACATGTCTGATCCTGTACATATGCAGAGGCTATGCTCTACTAGACAGAATATAATTAAGTGGAATGTGACAGGAAAAATTATAAGAAGTGAGAAAATAATGTACGGATATATGAGAAAATATGTATCCAAATTGCCTGACTTTTATTCAGTTGCAGAGTGTTATAAATACATGTAATAAGCATTACCCACCAGAATGCCCTCTGAGCTCCATTTTAAAAATTGTTGTCTGCACATCTAATAAGTTAGCAGGTGTCATCCATCCTCGCCAGGGAAATATGGCCCAAAACATTTTGTTAATGTCCAACTAAAAGCTGCTTATAATTGATACTTTAGATAATTGGGTAGGAAAAGAAATGACTTGACCTTTCTCAAGAGCCTTTTAAAAGCAGTGTCTGCCTTTAACAGCTATGATTCACAACAGAAATGAACTTCAGAACTGCCTGAAACAAGAAAACTTGATGAAAAACATGACGTAATGTAAGTTTACTCATTAATATATCAGTTAATTAAAACTATTCTATTTGTGTTGATCAGAATGGCTTCTTGAGCAAATCTCAATCATACTAAATAACAACTGAGTCACGATCTGTTCCTCTGTTCCCCTCGGCTCCTGAATTCCTGAATATGGGAACTCACGTAGGCATCGATTGTTGGTGAAAAACTCAGCAAATTTGTCACAGTCTGGTTTGCTGTTCCCACTGCTGCTGCAGTCACACCACGGTGACAGGCTAATACCAAGAGATCTCACATAATTGGGTGTCATCACCGTACCTGCAGCATAAAAGAGGAGAAAATCACTGTAAGCCATTGTGACTGTCACCATTATCATAGTTGAAGCTCTCTAACAGAACTCCCTTCATTTAATCACTCGTTTTTGAGGCTCTGCACACTGAAACGTGAATGTTTAGGTCAGCCAATCAGGGTGCGCTTATTAAGCATCATAGGGAGTCTTTACCCCATTTCTCACTGGACAGCTATGTTTTCATGCATAAATATCAGTCTATTTCACACGTGCTTCAACATTTAATAGTTCATCCTGGCATAAGGGGTGAAACCCATTGGCTCTACCCTCTGCCTTGACTCTGACACAACAGCAGCCTACTGCATTGTGATTATAAGCCACACTGACTTGTACAGTATCCCCCTAATTATATAGCGTGGTCAGTGGTCTTGTCTTTTCCACAACATGCACATTATTTAACAAAATTGGAAGACTGCGGCTCTGGAGAGAGTTGTTAAACATGCTTTCAGGGTGGCCGTTGCTTACCACCCATTGGGAGTTAACAGTGGTGAACGCGTTATAGGAATGAAGCTCGGCTACTTTGTCATCCAGTTGTAACTGAATAAAGCTGTTGCTTTTTAGGGGTTGAGTAGGCTCATACTTATTAGCTGTGCAAGTACATGCAGAGAATCAGGGATGAGTGGTTCAGCCAGGGGGGACCCATTAGAGGGTGTAACCTGAGTGAGGTAGAATATGAATGGAGTAGATTAAAATGACTGCCTGTTGAGTTTGCAATTGGTCACTGTTGCCCTGCGTTCAAATCTCATTACGAAAACTCAGTGGGACATCATTTTGCCTTTCTGCATAATGAAACCTTCTGATAGAAGAAAGACTAATCAAAAGGAAATGAGTACTATTTCTGCACAGTACTATGGTGCATGAACTGTGATGCTAGTAAGACCTATAGATGTGCAATTTATAGACTGCGATCTCAGCTGTCTGGCTGCTTAGCTGATCTGGTGCCTTAACCTCTGCTGTGGAGAATACATTAAAACAGTTACTTGGCTTCTAATTAACATCTGTGATTGGTTATACATCTTGCAGGTTAGATTGCATGCCTACAAAGAGGCAGTGCCTGTGCAGCTGTATTATTTCTAAATGATACAAAAGAATCTAAATCATATAAGATTACAAACTATTTTCTTCCCTTTCCTTCCCATCTGAATAGCTTTAGGTACAGTTATGAATCAGTCAGTTACATAACAAAGCCATTTAAAAAAATATATATTTTAAGAGAATAACTTACCAATAAGACCCGAGTAAGACAGCAGGCAATCGGCATAGTTCTCCCTCAGACAGCCGGATATGGAGCGAGGTTCTGGTTGACAGTTGCTGATGAAGTCTGCCAGCCTTGACCTATAAACAACAGGGAGAGAAATTAGAACTGCTAATTTCCCAATGCTGTTATTGGAAATCAAGTTTATAATGAGCTAAGTGTTTTGTCACATTTATAAGCAATGGGTCAGTAATTTAAAGCCACAGACTAACTAGCATTAAAAAAAAAAGTGTTTTCATGTCCAGATAACATAAATTCACCTGTGAGGGTTGAAGGTGAAAGCATAGAATTTGAAATATATAATTAAGAAATTGTGTCACTGGCAAAACTCCTACACACTATACTGTAGTCCAAAATACACACTGCATCTTAGAGTTATTGTTGGTGGCTCCTCTTCGGTCGCAGATTTGAATTAAACTGACTGGCAATTTTCTGCTGATTAACATTATAACCGTTCAGTTCTCATTTTGTATTTTGCACTAGAACAGCAATTATCATGTCTTAAAATAGACCATCTGAATTACTTCTGAAGTTCTCTCTGCAGGTGACATGTGCCTCCCAGAAATTGGAATTGGTTTTGCAATGACATAAATAAGAACAGGCAAAGTTGTTGTTACACATGCACCGAGACGGGTGAAAAATCTTGGTTGTGAAATTATGTTTTCTATGGCAGTAAATCTAACACTAATATAAAACACATTCGACTGTGTATTTGAAAAACATATAGATATTAAATTGGAAAGAAGATGAAGTCTATTAAGGATCCCTCTGTGCGTTCTTACCTGCAAATGTAGTTGGTCTTGCATGTGTTCTGAAGAGACAGACAGTTAGGTTTGTCTTTATCCTCATAGGAGCAGACGGGTACAATAGTTTGTCTTCTGCGTTCTGCGCATGCTGTCTGATCCCCTGCTGGACAGGAGCAGAACAGCATCCCATAGCTGTATTTAGCTGGAACCTTAATTTTGGAAAGAAAAGAAGAAAGAACACATGTGAACACAGGTGTGACCTCCTCCCAGGCATCCTTGCTGTCTATAGAAAACATTTTCAGCTTCCAATGCAGCTTCTACCTGTGCCAGAGTAGTTGACTGGCTCACCCAGTTTCTAAAGCTTGTGGTAACATAGTAGTAAAATGTGAAAACAGAGACCACAGGTCGACTATGGCTGCCTCCCAGTGTGAAAACTAGCCTTTAGTGGTGTATTGCACTACACTGAGTTAAATGTCGTGCTAGGTATGTGAAACTTTTGTAAAGAAACTAGTCAGAAGGTCAGCTTAATGTGAAACTGCACTTAAAATAGAGTTTTTCCTTTGACATTTGAGACCTAGCATGGGTGCTGGTTTGAGCGCCGGAACAACAAAAACAAACACAAAAAGCTGCAAATAGCTCACAATTAACATGCTTAATTACCTTGTCAAAGAACTGTCGCAGAGCTTTGTGGCATTTGCGCTTGTTGCACACCTCAGATGCAGACACCCTGCTAGTACAGGGGTTGATGTAAGCAGAGCGGTATTTCTTACAGGTGTCATTCAGGTTACAGGCTTTGGCAGCATTCAGACAGTTGTTCTCCTTTGTGGATGCAGGCTCAACTGAGAGAGAAGAGAGACAGGTGTTTTTGTATGTCCTCATTTAAGAATGATTGCTTTCTTGTGCAGGTTACGTTGTTGCGAATTGTCCGCTCTTTCGTTTTATGTATTTAAAACCAATTGCTCTCAAAGTTATAGTAGAATTAAATCATTTCCGATATGTCTGAAACAGCAAAAAAGCAAACGTATGAGCTTTGAGCCTTGCTGCATCCAGTCATGCTTAAATCTGCAAACACAACATTATACAAATTGTGTGAATGCAGAAATCTTTTCCAGGGGATTCATTATAAATTATTGCACCAATTTGTTGCCCCACTTGCTCCATTTGTTGCAAATCCTTTGTTACACATCTATATTATCTGGCTAAAAGGTGTACTTGGGGTTCCTATAAGGTACCTCTGTCAGACCTCATCATGTCTGGCCTTTATGATCAAACCCCTGTATGTGTAACAGAATGCCACGGTTTGACCACACTGCAGTCACTCCAAGGTGACCTCTCATCTCTTCCAGTTAGACAAAGCTCAGACCCTTAACATTCAGAGCATTACCAAAGACTACACTAATCATATTAGTAAACCCCCATCGTGTGTTTGTGCGTCTGCTGCTGTTTTTCCCTCTACACATCTTACACATGTAGCTCGGGGGTTATTTGGCTGTCCTCAGCCTCACAGAGAAAACACTGAAATGTGCTCCGTGAAACAAAAATATAAACACCTGCTCAGACAGTGCATTTTCCTTGCCTGGAGTTACATGAACCATGCCACCCATCTTTGCTTCCATCCCAGTATGCCTTTCCTTCCATCACAGCAAAAGCACTCTGCGGCCAACATAATGACTCTCACATCTCATTTTTCTCATTTGTTGTAGTTAAAGTCCTTCCTGCTCCACTGACTTCTGCGCAGTAACACAAACTGTATCCTCCGCCTCGGCATGGAAGAATGAATTCTGTAATTCTGCCTTTTGAGGTGGAATTGAAGTTCACTGCACTCTTTCATGCACCACAGAATGAGCCATGATTAAATCTGAATACATTCTTGAACCTTGGGTTAATCACATATTACAAATCCCATTACTTACATCTGACAAGTGCCTGGAGATGTGGGCTGTGATCTTGTAGTGGCTGTTTGTAGCTCTTGGGTCATAGGTGTGACAGTTTTACCTCAGAATGCTTACCTTAGTTGTATTAATAACACACTTAAAAAAGAAAAGAAACTTCTTACAGTGAGGGGTTCAAAACAACAACAACAACAAAAAAAAAACAAAACAGCAACATTTTTATCTGAAATGTGATTCTGTTACTTTTAAAAATATTGTGTAGCCATTAAGTCATTGGATATTGCCAGTGAGTTTCATAAGCAGGGCAGTGTTGAAGATTGTTGTTAATAGCTGTCTGCTCTTTGTTCTGTGCTCCTCACGCTGTTTAATTTTGTGTGTTGCACGATGATGGTAATCATCTGAAAACAATCTTTGCTTGTTTCTGTTTCTCTGTGAAACACTGTGAAATGTCTCATTTAATCTGATTTACAGACAAAGCCCACAAACTACAAAAGTGAGGTGATTTGTGAGTAAAATCATAAAATGTATGACATCATATCCTGTTAAAAGGCCCACTGGCATCAGGAAAACAAATCTCACTTAGTCTTCTTAAGTTGCAGCACCTGGAGCAAGGCCACTGTGTTGCCATTGATGCGGACCAAATAACACACCAGTGTAGCAAACACTGGAATCTGACCCTTTGACCTCTAACAGGTTGATACAAAAGACCTTCTGAAGCACCGCCAGCCAGGTAGAGTTAAATAGGAATCCCATAGAAGAGGTCAATTATGGTGTCCTGGGGGGGTGCTTTCACAAGTGAAGGAGACAAAATGAGAACCAGAAATTTGTTTAATGCCCTAATTTCTGAAATGCTAGTGAAAGGTTAATGTTGTATTTGCCTAATGTCTTGTGCAATGCTCTAATAGATCAGTGAGCTTATCCAAATTGAGTAAACTTATTTGACACATTGCATGTGTCTGTGTTGGAGAAGAGGCCAAAGAGCTGGCAAGTACAGGTGAAGTTTGCATCCAGAAAAGTTTCCCTTCAAAGGTTTGCATCTACCTTCTGCAGTGCTGTCTACACAGATAAAATAAACACCATGAAAAAGTCTAGGATTGCAACAAACAAGTATTTTTCATTATCAGTTAGCCAGTCAATCCTTTAGTTTTTAAAAGGTCAAGAAATAGTAAAACTGGCCATCAAAATCTCCCAAAAATCAAGTACACACTTTGAGATTTTTACTTTGTTCAGTCAACAGTAACTGAACAGAAAACCAGCACATTTGAGGAGCTGGAGCCAGTTTTTTTTTACATCTTGCTTAGAGGCTGCTTTTGATGATTGATCATAGTTGATCAGTTAATCATAATTGCCGATTACTTAATTAATTAATCAATCATCAAATTTGTGACCAGTTCTGTGTTTATTTTTATTTTTTTCAGTTGACTAATGAATTAATTGACTTATAATTTCAGCTCTAAATGAAAATGAATGAAGCTGTTTCCTGTTAGGAACATGCAGAGAGCGCCATGCACCTCGTACATCAGATTCTGCAGTCCCTTCATTTCTTTGGGATGTGTTTATGGATGCAGGCTTAGACAATTACTCATCTCTTTGCACAGGACACACAGAATAAAAAAGACCAATAAAATTTCCTGGACTGATGCCACCATCAAACACAGGGGCAGTGAGGTCAGAAGCGGTAGAGCTGGTCCTAAAAACTCCTTTACCCTGCAGGGTTTAATTCCAGTGTGGCAGTTCTGGATAACAATCCAGAAATTGCTCAGTTTATCTGTGTAAGACATGAAAATCCTCCCATGTCCAAGAAAGGCATTTTATATGAATAGAAAGTATTACTGTGACCTTTAAACCAAACCTGAAGAGGCAGATGTGTGAAGGCCACAAAAGCAGGGGCATGTGCTCCAATTTGTAGTGGTTATGGTATCACAAGAACGTGAGTGGCAGACGTGTAGCAAGAGAAACTGAGAACAAGAGGTGTGTCTGAATGTGTATCAGTATTTCTGACTTTATATTCAGTTCTTTACTGGTTAAACATAAATTTGTGCTTCGTGCAGAATTGAATTATATTAATAAAAACATAAAGTTGCAATCAAAATGTTTTCAAATTTCAGACTTACATGTCCTCCGAGTACACAAAAAACAAAAAGACTCTTCATGCAGATGATGCATGACTCAGTACTGCTGGAAAAGTAGAGTTTAGATTCTCAGAGGTCTTGAAGCTAAATTACTGTCACCTCCAGTTCAGCTAAAGCAAAAGAAAAGTTTATGTATATTTAACATATGTTTTCTAATCATATCATTTGTCCTTGATATCTGATTCTACAGTGCCAAATAATGGCACTGTAGAGTCTTTGGTTGCTGTCTACATTATGGTCCAAAATCAGAGTCCTTCACAATGTTTCACTGCTTTATTAAATCTCTCCACTTAGTGCCCTATTTGTCAGCTCCTACAATAGAAAGAAAACAGCAGTGGTCAGAGTCCTCTCCTTCATGGCACCTTGCGTCTATCAGGCTTCCTGCCAGAATCACTAAATCCAAGCCAGTGTCTCAGAATTTATAACCAGACCCAAGATCCATTTATTAAGTGCACTCATGTAATTAGCAAAATCTCACTTAGCTCCTACTACACCAGCTATTCCTTTCCCCCATTTAATCCTCAAGACAGTCATTCATCCTAAATTGATTTAAAAAGTAGTAGTTCAGCATTGCTGATGTCTGCCATATTCAGTCTGATTCTGAGATCAGCTCAGAAGGATGCTGATGCTGGACTGTGGGACTGGTATGGACCATAAAACCTCAGGTATTCAGATCAAGCAGATTCCACTTGGCCAATTAACAATATAACATGCAAATTTGCTGTCTCAGCATCAGCATTTGTTAAGTAATATTACTCTAGGGAAGTTTCTTCTTTGTTTACCTTTAAGCATTAGTAGCTAAAAAAACGAACCTGTATATTTATCCACCTGTATATCAGTTTGGGAGGTGTAAGGAATTTGAGAATGTGTATGTCACTGCCAGCGTATGGGAATGTGTGCTGGGTGATTTGCATGTAGATGAGGGTCTCCATTCAGCAGCAATGCACGTGTGTCACACCACAGTGTGAGTGATTTTGTGTTTGTGTACATACGTTTGTTTGCGTGTGCGGGTGCAGGGTGTGGCTAGCTCGCATCAAATAATTCCACACCTGACCGAAAACATTATCCTGTGTCACCTGCAGCCTACAGTGTTTCATTTTCTTATCTCAAAGCCATGATTAGCCATTGCCCGCATCGCTCATGGTTACACATTCACTTGGCTCCCTGCACACAACTTGTCATGCCTAAGCCATCAGGTACACTCAACTTGGTGAGAAATTTCTGCTCTCCAAGCCGCTTTACTGAGCCTTCATCTTCCAGTAACATTTATTTGTCAGAGTGGCAGAAAATGTTGAGTTGGTTAGTCAGTACATGGGTGTGTGTGTATGTGTGTGTGTCTGTGTGTGCATTACTGATGTGCGTGTCTTATAGTTTTTGCTCAGTGACATTCTTTGCATGATTCATATTGCCAAATATTATTTTTAATTTGTACGATGTAGCTAATTCAAAGTGTCAGAACTCAGTTGTAAAGTAAGACTTTTTTTTTTCAGGTGTGTTTTGCTTCAGGCAGATCCCCTCCATACAACTGCAACTCCAACTACTCACAGTGAACTACTCTCAGTTGAAAATAGGGTTGGACTTGATATGAACTATCATATCAAGTGTTGTCTATTGTTGTAATCATATAGTGATTGATTGATTTAATGTTGTGACAGCAAAGTAACATTACGAAATCAGATTTCTCCCTCTTAGATTTTGAGGAACTCGAGAATTCCTGCTGAGATGCACAGCTTTAGCTTCCAGTTTTAATGCAGACCGGTGCGATGGACATGAGCTAATGACATGCCATTTTCCAAATCTAGTTTCATGATGCATATTTATGTCAAGAAGATGGCTTCTTTCCATTGTGATTTTATTTTAGTATTTCTATAAAGTCTTTAAAGGCAATTTGCTGTCACCTGCACACATATTGAGTTATACTGTAAATGCGTTGTGCTATGTTGGAGGTGGTCTTAGATTACATTTTATTGTACAAATGCTGCTATTATTGTCCACACCCCATAGTTTCCCCTGTGTACACACATTTACAAGTGCTTTATGCAGTGTACAGATGTCTAATGTTATATAAAACAAACCTATTATGCTTTCCATTATGCAGGCAACACCCTGGATTACAGGATGCTTGCCAAAAAAATATGATAAAGTTTTGTTTGTTTCACTTCATGCCTCAGAATGCTTAAGTTTTCATATTTGATTACACAGCATATAAGTGAATTTCAAACTTCTAATCCACAACTTGTGTCTGTTATTGGGTTTTGAGCTCCCTCTGGTTAACTCAGTTGGAATAAATTGTGTTATTCTGCGGTTACAGAGGGGCAGAACGAAAACAAAGGAGAAGCGCGTGAAAGGAAATGCCTCCAGATCATTCGCTGATATGGCCGAAAGCAGTCTTGTGTAAAAAGGATCAGCAGATTTAAAGTGTTTCTTCCACTGATGGCTACTCTGATGTTCAGCTGGAGCAGTTAGCTCATATATGCACAGCTCACAGGCACACCGGGCCAGCGGCAGAGGACAAAGACCACTGAGGATTAATATGTTGCTTCAGGCAGCTAAGACCCACTGAATTATTCTTGAGATCTTTGCAATGGAAAATCATCATGCCAAGCTTCATCTCTTGTTCACCGACTCAATTCTCTGTAAGACTACTGATGAGCTATGAGGATAGACTGGGAGGAGATTGGGAAGATACTGGGCTCAGTGGTAGTGCCAGTGCTAGTGAGATTTCCACCGTGAGAGTGGCTGCTTACATGCAAATTGAGAAACTGGCTCGAGGGGTTTTCGAAAACTTCTGAAGTTTGTCACCTTGAAACTGAAAATATTTACGCAATTAAGAAAATGTGCTCCAATTTAAAACGGTTAAAGAGCGGAAACATGAGTGGCAGGAGTTTATTGATAAACACTGAGTAAAAGAGGTGTGTCTGCATAGAGGCACCGCCAATTTACACCGACATATTCCAAACATTCAAATAAGGACTGAATGCAAATATAAAGTATAAACTGATTTGAACTAATTTTCCAGATTTTTTTTCTTTTTCAGAGCTAAGCATTGAGAACATACTGTAAGGTAGAATGAAACAGCTGAATTTATTCTCTTGCTCATTCTTATGTACAGTATGTGCTCCTCCAAAAAAAAAAGAAAAAAAAAAAAAAAAGAAAAATCCTCTTGGAATCTAATCAGTACTCGTACCAGTACTATCAGACTTGCTATGGATGAGGAGAATCAGTACATCTTGTCTTTAAAAAGTATCTTCCTTAAAATGAGTTGAGAATGTGATTGTACAAGCAGATATATATTCTGCAACAGTCCTTCCTATCTCAACTCTGGCTGTGGGATTGCATAAGTCAGGAGCCACAGATACATTTATAATAATCTCAAATTGTCTGCAGCACAGTATAATTTAGTAATGACTTACTTGTTGATGCCCTCTGGTACCATAAACATGGTGTGTGTTACAGAAGCTCTGTTTTTCCTTTACTAAGGGCCAGCCTGTAGTCCCATCATTTTCCCCATCTGCACTACAGCAATGCGCTACATCTCTGAAAGGCACTTGTTCATTGATGAAATTATGCTGCATTTAATTGCAGCTGTTCCTGGAGACTATATTCCAGCTGTTAGTGGCATGCCTTTTAGTTTGAACTGAAAACATTACAAATATATCATAAGTCAGTGAGTTTTGCTGGAGCCATAAAAAAAGTGACTTACTGAAACACAGAGTCATACTAGTAGTCTAACATGAGGAATGAAAAAGAAAGCCATGTAGTGGCATGGCACCATGGATAGCAACATCAGAGTAGTGAGCATGGTGTCTTAGCAGCTGACCCATGGGATACAGTATGGATCATTCTTTACTGGCTCACACATGCATTATCTTACACTGCGGGTTGCCTGAGGCCTGGCTTAGTTACATACAGGAATGAGGTCATTTATGGCAAATGGATTCCTGATATCTAACCCATTAAGTGATTTTATTTTTTTTTTTCTTTTCAGAGGTGCCTTTGGCTGTTTTGGCTGATGCACACTACTATACATTAAACTAGCTACTCAGCTCCAGCTCCATCTCTGCACCCATTTTATTTTGCTCACATAACCTATGTGATTTCTTATAAGGATAGCACCTAATGATTGAAGTGAAACTGCTGTCTTTTTATTCTAAGTCACTGACTTTGATAGAAGAGCACATTAGCAGAGTTTTCTTGTCTTAATTGGGATTTAAATATTTTCCATTTGTTCAGTGGGATTCCATAGATTTTTTGGGGAGTCAGCTGTCTCATCTAAGATACATCTAGCAAACAGTTTTGTAGTTTAAATAATGACTAGGAAATTTCAAGCTGCTTTTTCTCCTTGGCCTTTAATAATCCCTGTTGTTTTACTAGGAGCCCCATTATCTGAAAGCCTCATAAATCCTTAACCATTTTCCCAGTTTCAATTTTCTTGCAATTCTTCTTAGTCTCGCATTGCTAGGCCTATCTCTGTATTACATTTGTACCATTCCAACACAGGAGAGCAATCCAAATTCCAATAATTTATTCTTTGCTCTGTTTGAAACACAGTTAACCATTATGTCATCACACGTGGAGCAGAGTCACTGTGATACGCTAAGTGGATTCAATCACAGCGAGAGCCAGAGAGAGAGGGCCAAGGTGGGAGCGAGAGAATCAAATAACCATTTTTTCACTGAAATAGTAGCTGGCCAGTGCAGCAGACGCCCTCCTCCAGCCAGAAAGCCCAACACTGAAAAGTGCCAGCAAGTGCACTTGTCACACACACACACACACACACACACACACACACACACACACACACACACACACACACACACACACACACACAC
>JBBMJY010000014.1:9720238-9734246 GCA_037833715.1 Toxotes lorentzi | reverse complement strand
ACACACACACACACACACACACACACACACACACACACACACACACACACACACACACACACACACACACAGCTCTTGTTTTATCAGTGCCATTGAAGACAGACAGATGGTTAATTGCTCCTCGGTGTATGTGTGTCTGATCTCAGCAGATCTAAATTTGGGGCCTGTCTAGGTGTATACTCCCAAATCCACCTGCACACTATTGACATTTGAGGACATGTATATTTAGATTTACAACAACAAACCATTTCTGTTTATTTTTGTATGTGTTAATCCAGGCTACTGGATCTCAAACAACACAGTCTCTACTCTAAAAGGATGATTAATTCTAGCACATTCTGTAAATGCTACTTCTAGCATTAGCACTGTGACAGTGGGGGAAAAACATCCAGACCTCTCATCACCGCTTTGAGAGCTGAAAGTGAAATATACTAAATGACTCTGCTTTGTGTACGGTGGGTCACAGTGGCAGATAAAAGCTTTTGTGAAGGATAATGGGCGTTGAAAGCTGCAGCCTGAAACCAGACAGCAATAGAAAAGAGTGGTTGTCAAATAGTGGCAGATTTGTAGTGGTGATGTGGTGACTTCAACTGGGTTTGAAGCATAACTGAGGCGTAATGGCAGTATGTAGAGTGACTTCACATTGCACAACGTCCAAACTTAAGCCTGAGGAATATCAGTAATGTAAAAGCAGCTTCTTACCAGCTATGATGGGGGCCAGGCGGAAGATATCTGAGAGCCGGCTATTGACTGGTTCATATGGAGAGTATTCCAGCAAATCATTACCTGCATGGGGGGAAAAAAAAGATTTTGGTCAGTGATGTGAGTCCGATATCGTGTGTGTGTGTATGTGAACATGTATGTGGTGCAGGTGGATGTTATCTGATTATTTTTAACATTATAAAATCAATTATACTGAATATTTGAGTGAGTAATCCCTTTTTAATCACTCATATTGATAATATATGTGTTCTTATTTTGTAAATATTCATATTTTGTTGTGTAAAGTAGAACTTGTAGAGGAGGTATGTTGCATGAATTTAACAGTGGTTTGAACAAAGATGCAACCTGACAACAGGTATCATGACGTGTCAAAGCAGTGAGTCTGGGGCACCATGTAGATTGCATATGATATGTATGTATTCTGAGAGCATGTTTCCAGCTTGATTTTTATAAGTAGACCTCCTTGCCGCGATGTGATGAAGATTTACAGTAAGAAGTAGATGCATTGAGTGTTAAAATGGTGGAAAGTTATGGTAGATTTACTGAAATAATGTACTTATATACTAATCTGAAGTTCTTTTCTTGAGCATTTCCCTTTTAAGCTCCTTTGAACATCTGCTCCTCTGCAATTCAGATCCAAATATGATGATGTTTACTACACTGATTTATCTGATGGCTATTTCTTTTGTATTTTTCACATCCAAAACATATGATGAGCTTATAAAATAAAGCACAATTACTGATAAAGTAGCCACCTTAACCAACAACAACCTTGAAATGCTGAATAATATACATTAATGATGATAATCTATAGAATAAAATATTCAATTGTAATTACAGGGCCTGTTTTACTTTTGATACTTTAAGTGCATTTTGCTTTGCTGAAGATATTTCTACACTTTGATGCAAGTCAATTTTTAAATGCAGGACTTTCACTTGTAAGCCTTGCAGTGGATCTGACCACCGTAAATACATACTTTTATTGTGAGCTTATGAATCAGTCATGATAATTAATAGTTTGCGCTGAATCGCTGCGTACCCTGTAAACTCTGAAATATGCTCCAAAAGATCCGGAGACAGTTCTTCTCCTTCTTCATGCCTCTTCTACACCTGCAGTTGTACAAGGGGCTCTGCTTCATGGCATCTATGGCGCTGCGGCACTCGCCCTGCGCCTCCGGACCGGTGACCGCGCTGAAGTTGCTCTCCCTGCCCGCCACACACTGCCTCATGGTCCGGTACTTGGTGCTGCAGGAGTACTCCTTTAGACACTGCTCACTGGCCTTTACGCAGTCCAGGCGGACGGGCCGGGAGGCTGCGCTGCCGTCACCCTTCAAGGTGAACACTGAGTCTGGGAGTTACAAGAAGTGAGTCAGGACAGATTTGTGCTCACGATGTAAACTAGTTTGTAGACATTGTTCTGCACACAGTAGACTTCCGATCACACAATTATGATTATTACATTTGTGGTGCACTTGATACACAGAGATGCACTGAGCATTAGACAAACTTTCTGAACCCTGAATGTTCGCAGTTAGAACACAGGACCCAAATTAACATCTGTTTTTCAGTATGAAGAGGGGTGCGCCTTTTCCTCACTGCCACCGTGTTCTGCATTTATTAAACTTAACTGTAAAGGAACAAATATTGAAATATACATTACACCCTAAACACGACATATATTCTACAGATGAGTTCGTCACTTACCCGGCAAGGACAATATAATGACAAAAGTTGTTAAAATCATTGCGCTAGGAGATTTCGTATGTGGTTTAAATAGGGATTAAAATAAAATGTCAGGAGAACTTGTCAGACAGATCCACTTTTCGTTGGGTTGCACATTACACGGATTCAAGTGATGATGCATCCTGTAGATCCAACAGAGAATCCAAACTGTGGAGCTACTGAGTCCAGCAGCAGAAACCACGTCGCGCAAATCTGCCGGAGTTTCGGACCATTAGAGACACAAGCGATACATAAAGAAGCGCGCCGAAGGACCATTCCAGTTCCCATCAGCCCCCTCTGTTCGCCCTCCGCTCCGTCACGCAGACAGCGCAGGTGTGTTTGATCCGACGCAGGAGCTCGTCAGTGGGGTTTTGAGGACAAAACTTTACAGCCGCGACCGAGAAGACGACTCAGAGCAGAAATCACCTGTTTTTGTTTTGTTTTTGTTTTTTAAAGAAAAAAAAAAAAACAACAACAGTCAGCTCAACTTAGTGAAGGAATTCATTCAACTTTAAGTGTCCATGAATGATACATCCCAAAAGCTGGACCAAAAAGAAAAAAAAGATTAAAAACAACAATACATTCCGTGCATTCAAACTGCTCCGTTTGATCCGGACTGTTCTTCTCTCTGATGAAAAACCGAGCCTCGGGACGCGGCGCGTGACGTCATGCGTCCGCGCGCACAATAGCCTTTAATGAGCCTATTAACGGGCTCGGTCCGCACCGAGCCGCTCAGACGGTCTCAGCGGATTGATGGCCAGCGCCGAGCAGGTGACATCTGTAAGAACACTTCCCCCCGTCAACTACAGGGGGAAGTCAACATTTAGAATAGCACATTATGTATTTATGTAACGTGCAGGCTTGTGGGACATAAGGACCCGAGCAGATTTAAAATATATCTCCAATGGAACAGCTAAATTGCAACGATTTCTTTTTTTAATTGTCCTCTCAGCCCCTCAGTATGAGCTATTACCGCCTACAGCAACCCCCAGCCTTTCAATTTGAGGGAGTGGGTAGCCTACAACAGTTTTTTTGTAAGATATTTAAAAGTTTCACTGTATTTCAATCCCTGAAAGTGAATAGCACAAATGGTAAGTGGAATTGGGGGCGGGAATCATATTGCTTCTTTATCTGAAATTGCAGTTACCATATAAACTGTGATTACTGTTGACAGAGCTTTTTCTATCAAAGTTTGTTTTTCTGCACTGGGGAAAAAAAACCCCATTAGATTAGGAGAATTACTGTAAAATGAGATGGTAGCAGTCAAGAATTTACAGGGTAGAGAATTTTGGGATCTTGCAGCTTGTTTGGCAGTTCAGATTCTGCACAGTGAAATATATACTGTGTTTGATTACTACATTAAAATGGTTTGTACAAAATCATCTAAATGTACCTGTTCTAATGCTAACAGAGCAGTTTGTCCACTTTGGGAGATAATTGTGTTCCTCGCGTCCCTTAAATCAAAAGGAAAAGATTTGCGAGAGACAGTTCCATATATATGAAACCTAATGTAGCCTGCTACAGATGTCACCTGACCTTTTGCATACAGACACACACTGCTCAGCATGCGTGGCATCTTAAATGTATACTGCCTTGCTTAGGGGCAGCTGTTTCACACTGTATTTTATAGTGTAAGTGTTAACACTTATTTTAAAGTGGTCTGGAAAAAAAAACAGACTCTGCTTACAACAAAACACATAAAACATCAGCCTTAAGGGAAAAAAACCTCCAAAAAACTAGAGACCCACATCACATGACAAAAGCCATTTACTGGATATGGTGATTGTGGCTGTAATCTACAAACCAATTTGATCAAAATTTGAGATGCATCAGGATCTGGGTTGTTTACCACCTCTGCTAAACAATTTCCTAGGACAAACCAAATAAAAAGTTGATAAAACAATGTCATATCAGCTGTCAAATTTAGGGAACAAAGCCCTTTCAACCACCCTTCATTTATTCATTATCCTCTTTGCTCCCTTAAGTTTGCCTTAGGGCACTTTTCTGCCCCCAAGCAGCACCAACTTTGTCTTCTGCATTTGTAAAAATCACAAAGTGACCATAGAGTAAGAACTGCGGTGCAGTAACTGTTTATCAAGTTCAAGGACAGGTTCATTTATTTATATTGTGTAAGAAGGAGGAACAGCAGCGTCTTTGAAAGAAGAAAAAAAACAGACAAATAAAACAGGCTGGATAATGTTGCTGGGGAAAAGGCAACAGAGACAACAGAAACTTTGATTTTATAAGACTGATAGTTTTGATTTGGCCTGATGAAACTTCCCATTTACCAAATTGATATTGTGTAGTTTGTAATAATTAATTGGCCTGTTACCTCTGGCATAATATCTACTGTGACCGTAATTGTTTTATTCATCTACTGTATTGTATTATTTCTTTTGTAATGTGAAAGAGTTTTAAAAAGTTATTATTATTATTGTTGTTAATATTGTTGTTAGCTGTTGTAAGTATTGTTGATTTATTAATTTTTTATTTTTTTCCCCTGTCAGGTTTAGGGAAAATTTAAACATCTATAACTGGATATGAATAACCTGTATAAAGAAGAAGAGGCTGTGACTGAGAGTTTGCCAGCAAATTGAATCGATAGGAGCATGACTGATTAATCAACTGTGAGTGCCCAGTGGATTACATTAGTATCATAATAAAAACTCATCCGACTAGATGTAATTCATGTCACATTTTGCATCCTAAGTAAAAGGCAGGCATTAAAGGCACTGATTTGTCTAGTTATTGTGTAAAAACTTGTGCAAAGATGAGGCTTCTGTGCAGCTTCAGACTTAATCTCATGAAATCTTCAGCACTGTACATTGACCAGCTCTGATACTGTCCCAATACACTTTTCTCTTATGCAGTTTATTTTCAGTTGTATTGTTAACCACATGGTAATTTGCCATCTCTAATTAAGTGTCTGGAGATTATTGAATAGCGCTTGTAAATGCACTGGGTTATTAGACCAATAAGTCAATATCTCTCTGTAGCTCCTCAACTGTGTGAGTGCTTCAGCTCAAAGACGGTGCTAATTAATAAATATGTGTTTGCCACATACAGAATGGTGCTTTAAGTGGCTATCAGATGTCAATGAAATCTTTGTTCACATTTAAAGGATTATCATTGAGTAGGCAAAGCAGATATAATTACATGAAGCAAATAATGGGTATTTTCATTAAATGTTAACTTGCAATATCACCACCTCAGGCCTCCAGCACTCAGTTGAAGCATATATGTTTCATTAATCATCTAAATAGCCATAACATGAAATAGTAATATGGCTTTAGGATGTGATTGATTACTGTTGATTAAAGCCCCAGTGGAGGTGAAGAAGCCATCAGTTGTAAAGTTTCCCGTGACAGCAGCTAATGTTGTATTTCCTGCATATGATACGCCCTGCTTAAACAAATGGAAAATCTATATAGAATCAGGAACAGGAAGAGACTCAAGCTCTGAGGCACTCTGCTCATACCCAGACCAGGACTCTTTATTACCTCGCAAAAGCTCGCTCTCAGCATAATCCATCTCCGACCCTTTATGGTGATCGTTCATTTGATGTGTCCCCCAAGAACACTGAAGCCTTCGCTGTGCAAGAACACTTGCAGGATGAGATTTATTAGGGGGTAATCGATATCATTGTTCTGTGTATATCACCAGATCAACACTAACCAATTACTGGGTCCCTAGGCCAGTCTCAGCACATCTAACAGGATGTTATAACTCACTTCATGTTAAAAGGATTAATTTCTTGTTAAAGGCCCAGTCTGTCATTTTGTTGATCATCTAAATTACTGGCATTCATATATAATAGACTTATACAGTAGATAAAAAGTAAGCATAATTGGGGGGGGGGGATCAGGCCCGTAATCACCTTTTACAGCGTCAGACAACCTTTTATAAACAAAATCCATTTTTATAGTATCAATTGCATACATTTCCGCTGTAAGTGTGATATAGTTAAGTAGTATTGGCTTCTTTGTAGCTCAGCAGTTTTGGCCACCTTTAAATCACTTTGGTTACAAAGTGAATTAATTTCTTGACAGAGAAGTATGGAAAAACCTCAGTATACACTTCGCAAGAGACTCCTGCAGCATAATGCACCTCTCCACTGTCCATCTGTACGCTCACTATGTTCCAAACACCCACGGGTGTGCCAAAATATGGCCAAATACACAGCTCACATCCATGCCAAAAACGTGAATGACATGGATGTGCATGAGGAACGTGAAAACAGAAGCATGGAAGCGGTGTATTTAGCTATGTTCTGGCTTTGTGTGGTCCACACAGTCATACTTTTGCCAAATCCCCACTACAGTGTGTTGAGAACATACTGAGCATATGGTTCAACAATATGTGTGTTCATAGATTTTTGCCAAAATACGGCAAATGAGAAGGTTGGGCAATGGAGAATTCTTTTAGGTTGCACAAGTATTTTGAGTACTGTGCATGAACATTGTAGCCTGTGTTTTTTTTTTTTCCCCTTATTTCCTGTTTTGGTAAACATCTTGCAAACCTTCTGATTTATCCTACAACCCCAACAGAGCAATAACAGTATAGGCCAATACATTCAGTGTTTTAGTTGTTTTAGTTGTTTTTCTCAGTTCAGGGTTTAGAACCACTGGGTGACTGGGCATCTTGCACCAGGAGCTGCAAGACGCCCAGTCACCCAGTGGTTCTAAACCCTGAACCCTGAAACCCTACACCACGCAGTACTACACCACCAAGATACTTTATAAGGGAATCCGTTTAGAACCACAGGGTGAGTGGGAATACATAAAATGTGTGTTTGTCTTCTGAAAACGTAGTTTTTACGCGGTGTTATTGGATAAAGCAATCTATTTAGAGATCTAGAGATTCTGTTGAGAGACGGGGCAGCTCCTGGTGAAATAAAGATACTACGTTGCCATCTAGTGGAAAACATAACCCTGCACAAGCTTACTTGACTGGTTGAATCAGGGTCTGTTTTTTTTTTTTTTTTTTTTTTTTGCCATGGCAGACATTCTGTATTTCGATAGCTACTGAAATTAATCAGCTCTTTGTCCCCCAAATTAAGCCACTAGATTTTAATGTTTGAGACATCTGGTAAGAGACAAATAAACAAAAGAAATTGTTGTGTAACTTACGTGAAATCAGACAATGAGAAAATCAATTTTCTATTATTGTATTTCCTAAATGTGTGTCACAGGGAGATGTCGCTCTAGTTTAACTGCCTTCAGTCCTGCCCTTTGCTGGCTCATGTTCAGCATACAAACTCCTCACAAAATGTGAAACCAGCCTCTTTTTACACACTCATTATTTGTTGTCGCAATCATCTTTACTTGTTGCTGCTTTGTTATATAGTGTCTGTGTCACTGGGCATTTCTGTGACCTACTACATCTGTCTGTGGTGGGTCACTTGCTGTGCAGTGATCCCACAGGACCCACCAACTCTTCCTTATCTCTTGACTTCCCACTTGGAGATGAACACGTCACCTTACCTTATAATAAGCTGCAGTATTTTCAGTGTACTTTTTCAGACCTAAATGAAAATAATACAGAATATGTGTAATACAGAAATTGGACAATAAAATCACCAAGAACTGATTTAACATTTGACATATGCTCTCCTTGTTCCGCCTGTCTGTAGACACATTCTTCTGAACACAATAACTCAAGATTATTCAGAATAGAAACTCCATACCTTCACCACAGGTTTCTCCTGGAGAACTGATGATCTGATTAGATTTTGGGAGCACCTTGCTGCATTAATTTGCATATCAGAGATGCACACAGAAAAAAAAAGTCAGGTCATTACGCAGCTCAAATGCCTCATGTTTAACTCACAGCTTCCCTGAGGCAAGAACAAGGTCATTTTAGTTGTGATAAGCATCTGGAAAAGGTTGCTTTGATTAGGCTAAAGTAATGGAACATGGGACAGACTAGACTTGCATTGGGTTTGGGCTTTGGCAATAGTGAGAGCATCTGTCTGGACCAAACAAGGCGAGGCGAGGGCTCTAAAACTTCATCTCTCATTTCCTCTGTGACCCAGAAAAAAAGATGTTTGTGCTGCCATGTTTCTTGCTGTGCCGGTAATGGAGGATGTGGGAGAAGGTGCACTTGTCTCAGTTACCTCTGACTAAAAGGAGAATATGACATCAGTGATAAAACATGAAAAAGACGGCAGGGGAACTGCCAGCCTGTAAGTGTAAGTGAAAATGTATTGTTAATGTTACAGTTTCAGGTTAATGTGTGTTGATTCTGAACTTGATCCGAATTTAGATCTCCTATAAAGCATATGTTGGGGTTGTGTCAGTTCGTACAAGCCCATCTCCTCAGTAGCAGACATCCATTTTTGATGAAGTGGTGAATAAACTACCTGAATCAGTCCCCTCTTTCCCTTTCCTTTCTACTTGCCTCCTTCCCTGCATTTGTTCCTTTCTAGTTAGAGATAAGTGGCTGTTAAGGAAGGCAGCAAAAGAGAAGTCATGAAAAATGTTCAGGATGCAGCCATGTTCAGGATGGTTTGTCCTGTTAAATTGTGAGATTTAAGTTCATTGTTCCTCCTATGGTGAAAGGTGGAAAGAATAACTATTAGTTTAGCACATATCCAGAGAAGATCAAAATCCAGATTCCAAAATTCTTTATATAAAATCACTAATACATTGATTACAACAAAAATAACATTCCCTCTGTAGCCTAACTGAGATTTTCAGGTTACACATAATCATTCTAGCATTAAATAACTTGTCAAACCATGTGAAATTGATTACATGCAATGCAGCATCTGGTTGTTGGGCAGTTTTGTTTTTTTTTATTTGAAAAGTGTTGCAGTATTGTGTGTGATTTACTGCAAATTGCCATATGAACCGTCAACACATGGGTATACACACGCAGACACGCCCAAAAGTATGCTGGGATTTTGGAGATCCAACAGGCAAAGATGATGAATAAATTGCTTCATGGCACAGCTGTGCTCCTTTGGCAATTACTCTTGTGTCAGCTGGTAGTTAAGTGCATTCTGTTATTTATTGATTTCATATGGCAAAAGGATCCGATCACTCAGTGAGCATACCATGCATATGCACATGTACATTATGTAGATGCTTCAGGTGATCTGTTGTGCACAAACATAACCAGCAGGGGGCAGTGTTGTTACACCATTAGGAGCAATGCAAAGACTTGAAGCATTTCATAACACCACAGTGAAGATAATCTTAAAAATAGTGCTGAGTGTTGCACTGCCTTTGTCTCATTGCCTCAAATGCTCTGGGAGAATTTAGCCATCATGCCACGATCTTGCAAGTTAAATTTTTTTGTGCTGCATTTTCTCGTCCCCAGTTACACTGAACTAAATTGACCGTCGAGGTGTCAGAGCCAGTCTTTTGGAACATTTTTTTTTTTTTTTTCCCCAGCATATTGTGTATTTTATGGGTTCCTTCTAAACTCTGCACATATGCACAGAGACAGTGTGTGGGCAGAGTCACAGTCCTGGAGGAACACCACTACCAAGCTTCATGATGATAGAACAGGGCTTCACTGGTATTTCACAGTTTTGTCACACTGTATATGTTAATTTTAGATGATCCAGTTCCAGGTGGCTCCTGCGCCTTAGCAGTGCTGCTATTGTTTTAACGCTCCACAAATATCCTGCAGTGTTAGCCTGCTGGAGCGAGAGCCTGTATTTACAATGGAAGGCTTTGGACAGGGGCCCTCCAATATTGCTTTACCTCCCTTTCTGATGCCTTGGATGTTTTGGCCTCCAGTAGGTTTTCAGTAACAAGACATATTTAGGCTCATTATAAACTTGCTCCGTTCTTGTTGAGCAATTATAACAAGCTGCTAGCAGTTGCTCCCATTTGGGATGCTTCCAAAGCGGTTATATAAGATGGTATTTTCTGGGGATTGCATACACTTTCACAGGGATAGTGCAAAATTTAAGGAGCCTGTTCACATCATTTAAATAATAATCTTTGTGTAACCATGCTATATGGCTACCTAAAGCACAGGTAGGACATACTGTAGTAAGTTCATGTGAGAATACATTAATTGTATTCATGGAGACTGATTAAGGACACAGATAAGTGTTGGGGGTAAAAAAAAAAATCAAGGAAAAGTGCAAGTTTTAAATATTAAACTTCCTGTCAGCACTTTCTAAGTTTATCGTGACAATAACATGAGCCTAGGAGCACATTGTCCTTTCATGCTGACATTCATAATTGTCCAATTTATTCAAACCTTTTTGCCAGTTGCAGTTCACTTGGGAAATATAAAATAATAGTAAATATTAAAAATACCAAGAATAAAGTGATAGAAAATAACTGATCCCTGATGTATCTTACTGTTTGGTTGCAGGGTATTAAAATAGCTAAAAACAATAAACCAAATGGTAGTTTTGCAAAGATGTGGGATAATACTGCACTTACAATTGTGATCATGTAACATATTGTGTCATTTCTATGGAGGGAGCTTGAATATTGTTCTTGGCTTACACTGTTTTCCTTCACCATGATTTTGTCCTCAGTATCCCCACTTGGTATTCCCTCCCACACTTCCAATTATCCTTGACGTGATAACACACTATAATGTGACACACAAGGGCAAACGGCTACTCTGTCGAGAAACAGATCTCCCCCCAGACCAACTTTTCCCTCTGCATATTGGTAAAAGAAACTGTCTTGAAAAGTCTCACCAAGTTGTCATTAAGCAAGAGCACTTAGAACATTTGCCTCATTATCTACAGCTGTGGTTCTCGAACTTTGTCCAGAATGCCCCCACTTCAGAAGCCTAAAAAAGTTCACGCCCCTTAACCCCACAATTTTCTTTTAGTCATTAAAAATGACAGAGGAGGCAAATAAAAAAAAAAAAAAAAAAAAAAAAGATCCCAGCAGAATTTTAGTGAAATACTCAATCACATTCATATTCTTTCAATTTAGTTTCACTCCAGATTTCCCCCCTCCCGCAGTGGCTCTATGCTGCCTCAGAGGTGCCCGCCCCCCAGTTTGAGTAACACTGGTCTACAAACAACACACTACTGTACTGAAATACCATTCATTAAGTATTTTGCAGGACAGCAAGAAAAAGACTACTTTGCAGTTCTGATAATACCCTATCACAGACTATTTGATGCCATTTAAAGGCAGAAAAGTGAAGTGAACCACCCTGCATGCATACTAACTAAACCCATTTATCAGTAACTATTCTCTGCTGCAAGAAAACAGCAACTTGCTGCAACAATCAGTGCTCTAAGCTTACAGTTACACCACCAATATACTAGAGATAGATTATACATGCATGCAACCTTTTATAAATAATTCTATAAAAATGTTCCAGCAAATATGCTAGTTAATATACAAATAACATCCTTTATATCAATGGCATTCTGTCCCTGTATCTGCCACTATGCTGCAAGCAAAAGCAGGTACTCGCTGTTCTAACTGCTGGACAAACCGATACTGCTTGCTTTAAGCTCTGTCCACAAATGAACAAACACATTGATTTACCTGGTGGAGTTAAAGTTGGCTTTGCTACCCATCTCAGCATCCACTGACCATTCTCTAACAGCTCTACTGTACCCCTGCTGCCCCAGAGTTGGTTGGGAATTTCAAGAACCTTTTTCATGTGTATTTCCACATTGATCCTGTAGGGAAAAAAAACTGACAGTTTACCAGTGGCAACATGAAATATGTTTGATTTATTTTTTTAAAAACAGAAAGTGGTTATTGTAGGGGCATTTAAAGTTGAAATGTGTCAGAGTTTTTTTTTTTTTTTTTTTCTTTTAATTTTTGTTATGTTTGGTGTGCAGAGTAGACTGAAATCACACTTTACAGCAGACGGTTGGATTCTATTCACTACCTATGACGATTTTTTTATGCTAACCAGAAACAATAACGTGAAAGGACTTGCATACACCACACCCCCTGTAATCTCTGTTTTAATCATTCATAAGGTTTCAGATTTGAGGTTATATTTTACTGTTTGTTGAAGGCGTGTTTACAGAAGGAATTGCTCAGTAACTTTACAACAACAAGCAAAGCAAAGGACAATTATATATTATGTCTTAATTGTCCTAATTTTCCACTACTTAATGGACTTTAATGGGGTATTTAATTTACTAACACATTATAGGCAGTGAACTCTGAACCTTAATGGGAATAATGCTGTGATCCCGCCAGCTGAGCAGAACAGACTCCCTGCTATATGCTTATGTAGTGTTTTCAGCAGTGCAGCTTCAGCAAGTATAAAGAGCAGCACATAAGCCAAAAGCCGCTCCTTAAAATGGATCCTTGCATTTAAATTTTACTGGTAATAAATTATATGTGTTACTTTAATGGACAGGGATGATGTGTTTTGAAATTGTTCATGGTTTTAAACTGCAGCTCATGAGCCATGTGCACAATCAGCAAAGTTGTATCACATGTTAGACAGCTATTGACACCTTTTGGCAGGTGGTCAGCTCATGTGTGACTCCAGACTGTGACTCACAGCGCTTTTAAAAGTGCTTTATTCATTTCACTACCTGCCCGTCTGATGAGTTGCAGTCTGTAAAATGCAGCATTTTCATCATCACATCACTTTGAGCACCAAATAAAATGTCATCATGTCCACCATGAAATGTCACCAATCAGGAGCAAATTTTCATCACCAGCTACGCTGCAGACTGAATCTGGATCAGCAGCTGCAAAGGAGAAATTTAACAAAGCAAACAGAACATGGTCTAACATAGAAGTCATGTTTGTTCTTCCACTGAGGTGTCCAGGGATTATCTGAGGAAAGGAGTGTGGACTCTTCTCACCTTGCAGTGTAATGTGTACATCATGTTATTACTTCGAGTAATGCGCCTTTGTATATGGTAAATTCTAGTGTCAACGAAGGTTCTGTTTATTTCCAGCTTTCCTGTACAGCATTTCACATTGAGATGTACAGTGGTGGAAAAAAGTTTCGGACACCCCATGCATTTGTGATATATTGCATTAACAATCACTCTTAAGTTTCCAAGTACAATTTTGTTTTTGTACAGTCACAGCCACAATACTAAACCAATCCTAAAATCAGCCATTAAAAACTTCAAATTGATTAGCTCCAGAAAAATACCTTTGAGTATTGTGGTACCACTGACCCACTAATGAAGATCATCCTTTTTATTAAAGACATTTTTTGTTAGGGTGCTTTGTGTCTATATAAATCCAGCACATTTGAAAGTTCCTCAGATCAAAAATGGCTAAAACAAGGAACTTAACACAAGAATCACGCCTAAAGATAAAGATTCTCAGCCAGGAAGGATACAGCTGCCGCCAGAGAGCCAGAAAGTGCAGATGCAGTCCTTCAGCAGTAGGAGACACACTGCAGAAATATAAACAATCAGCTTGGAAGACAAACCAAGATCTGGGCGTCCAAGAGTGTATTCAGTGAGAAATGATCGCATCCTGATCCGCATGTGCAGTTAAAACAGCCGAATGACATCACGTGAGCTTCAGCAACAGTGGTCAAACCCACACTGTGCATGGCCGACTCCTACATCATGGCTTAAGGTCCTGCAAGGCTGTTAAGAAGCCCCTGATCAACGAGAGGCAGAGGTTAG